>JAJIZL010028982.1:119332-243520 GCA_023969395.1 Amblyomma maculatum
ACACACACACACACACACACACACACAAGTAGGCTTAGCCTGAGTACGCGGGGTTCGGGTCTGCAATTTCGCCGATTACGGAGCGCGCATTCAGAAGGTTTAGAGGTCGAATCTGGCCACCAAGTGTAGTCCTGGCAGTAGCGGACCCCAAAACCGCCGCATCACAAAGTGCGTGCACATTGTGCGGGAAGCGTTAATGGGACTCTGTCTGGCGAGCAATACTGAGGGCAGCCGGCAACAATCGGCACCGCTTGCGGGTACCCGGCGCAGGCAGAGGACGCAGCATCCTCACCGCGTCTTGCAGCACTGTTGTAGTTCGCAAAGTCATAAATGTGCCACTATTGCAATAAGAAGAGAACATGTTTGGCATTGCCAGCTCAGATCGTATTTTATGTCGTGCCAATGAGCTGCATACATATACAAAAGCTATGTAAACAAACACGATAGGGCGCAGTGTGTCGTAATCCGCGAAACGGCGCCTTCCAGCGGGAGTTTAGGGCTCACACACTACATATTAGATGGTGTATGTCACTGACAGGTCATTTGCTGAATAAGCAGCAGAAAAACTGAAAATTAGGCTCGGGAGTATTCCCAGTCTTGCAGTAGCGCGCGCGCTGCTTCGGAGGAGGTTAGACGGAGACGCCGGCGGCTGAGTGCCTCTTCTTCGGTGCGGGTAGTGAAGCGCATTCGCATCGTGTTGGCCTTTGCGATGAATGCACTGAAGGTGCTGCGCCAGCGCGTGCGTTCGTGCAATAGCCGTGGCGAGACTTAACATGGTTTTCATAACAATTTACTGCCTCGTTAAAAGTTTCAACGGCTTTTCTAATGCTGCAAGGTGTGCTCTCGCGTCAACGTTTTCTTCTTTGTTTTCGGACTGAAAGAGCGACTGGAAATAGCTCAGCGACCAGCAACACAAAGCTAACCCCCTCCCGCGCACTTTCGCGGCGTACAAGGCGGATGGAATCATTGGCCATGTCGTTTTTATATGCAGAAGCGCTTGTTGCTAAAGCTAGCTAGCTCTCATAAGGTACGGATAATATACGGATTTGGTGTGTAACATTGGCTGTTTGATAAATGCATCATGTGTCCTTCTCACTACATCAGCCAAGCAGTGCGCAGCTTATACGTTTTAAGGTGGTGTATTGTATGCTTAAATAATACAGCATAAGCTCATAGATTTTGGTCTGCTGAACAATCTCTAGACGGAAGCCCACAAAACGCCTCTGAAGATAACTAGCGTCGGATATTAGAAAGAGTGCGAAAAAAGAGGATATGCAAATAAATCTTTTTGATGAAGGAAAAAAAAAACTCTCGGTGATCACTTTGCACGGTATGCATGCAAGAAACAGTCCGGCCGACACTGAACAGCAGACGACATGGGGATGGTATGCCCTTGACGTGAGCGGCGAATAGTTGCCAGACTAGGGAGATGTCGAAATAATTAAAAAAGTTCATTCTAAACATATCCACAGCACCGAATGAGCTCGAGTGTAGAGGGATAATAACAATTGACGTGTGCGGAGTGAAATAAAACAAAATATAGTTAAAATTTAGCTTTCATGACCCCTTTTCTTTGGTGCTCAGCAACGTAGCTTTTCCATAAATCGCACACATGTAATTGGAGCACAGTATTGCTTCCTAAAATTTTAGGCATGAAGTGCTTTTAGCTCACGTTTTCGGTTACGTTGTCACAGGAAATATACAGAGCGAAATTTACCGCAGAACAGACACGCACTCAAGAAAATGCCCGTATTCTTGAAATGTAGCCCTCACTAGCACGAAATTTGAGCACGTACAAATTCGGCCATAATTGGTAGCCAATATAAATTGATTACGGCCGATTCAGTGGTGATTTCCAAATTTAGGCTGATCCTGTCAATAGTGTTGTAGTCAGTTTATTTATGTATCTTGCCTTTTGTTTTGCAGCGTGTACATAGGTAAGTACACGAAGTAAAAGGAAAAGGTGTTTTTAGAGTTGATGTTCTGTGTTCTTTTCATCAGGCATTAATAAATATCAAAACATTGGCCGAAAATTTACCATTCTTGAATTCAGTTAGATGAGAGATACGACGCTTTTGCTTGTTTTGACATTTTTATTTGGATTGTACTCATCGAGGCTTTTTGAACAATATACGGCTTGGAACAGTCGCTTAATATTGATGTTTATTAATATAACTAGTAATAGTAATTAACTAAGACCTAAAATTAGTGTAGAGCGTTCGGGCTCGATATATGCAATGCAACGATACATAATTTGATGCTCAGTTTTTACCACAATTACCTAGCTGCAGGTAATTAAGACATACAAGTATTGCGCTACCGATTCACTCGACATGATATCTTATGATACGGCTTCATGCTGTAGCATAAATTTCATTTTAATCACAGTTGACCACTTTGTGACATTGTAAGGACATTGAGATAGTACCGTATGGCTTTAGACTTCTACCTGATGATAAAAAGCTTGACGTGCCTTGTAATTCCTTCATGCTAATAAGCTATTCAGTCTGTGGATGGGCTCACACGCAGGCTGAAAGCTGTGTGTTTTTCAGGATGGGTGTGGGGGTGCATTCTGCGCTTTATAAACGTCTTAGCTGGCTTCGTTATCTAGATGTATATGCGCACCTGCCAGAACTTTGACCTTTTTGATAATAATGAAGAGCTGGAGCATGACAGGTTCGCTATCAGTAGGAGAGGGATTTACGGCTTAAGTATGTCTTGCTTTCTTACGGTGGATAAACAACGCAATAAGGGAAGAAATGACTCTGCAATGTCATTTTAACCTAACCCTTCAAAAACAGAATTTTATTTTTTGGCCCCGCAGAGCATCAAACACTACTCGAGGTTATAATTATAGTATATTTGTAGTTTTTATCCTTCATGCTCTGTTTATCATATGTCGAAAGCCTGGGTTTCATTCATAGCACTGTTCTAGAGGTAATGTAAAAGACTTCTGATGCGCGTACAAGAAGAGATTGAGAAGTTTGGGCTTAAACTGAACATTAAAAAGACAAAGATCATGGCGTCTTGCCCTATCAAGTCCTGGAGCATCAAGGGGCAAGAAGTGGAAGCTGTGACAGATTTTCTCTTCTTGGGCTCCAAGATTACCTCGGAAGGAGACTGCAGCCATGAAATTAGGAGACGCCTGCTTCTGGGAAAGAGAGCAATGGTTAGCCTTGACCGCCTAGTAAAGAGCAGAGACATTAGTCTGCCAACCAAGATCCGTATAACTCGTGCTATGGTCTTTCCAGTTGTGATGTATGGATGCGAGAGTTGGACTGTGAGAAAGGCTGACCGCCGAAGAATTGACGCGTTTGAATTGTGGTGCTAGCGAAGACTCTTGAGAGTTCCTTGGACTGCCAGAAGATCAAATCAGTCAATATTGTCGACCATAAACCCTGACTACTCATTGGAGGGTCAAATTCTAAAGTTAAAGCTCAGCTACTTTGGTCATCTGATTAGAAGAGAGGAGTCGCTGGAGAAAGATTCGATGTTGGGAAAGGGTGAGGGTCGCCGGAGAAGGGGTAGGCAGCGAACGCGATGGTTAGATGGCATCCTCGAGGCACTGCAGATGAAGTTATGTGATGTTAGGAAGATAGTGAGAGACCGGGAAGCGTGGCGTGACATGGTCAATAGGGTCACGAAGAGTCGGACACGACTGAACGACTGAACTGAACTGAGAGGTAATGTAATGGCAAGCCCCTGCACTTTAGGCTGCATCGATTCGAGCTCGGATTCAGTGTGTAACATTGGCGGTTTGATAAATGCATCATGTATCCGTCTCACTACATGAACCAAGCAGTGTGCAGCTTATACGTTTTAAGGTGTATGGGTAGCCGTAATTTCGTCTAGAATAATGTATAATTTTACCAATTACAACCCCTTGCTGCCTACCGAAGCGTATATTCCTTCCCAACATAGTTTCTTATTGTTTTCGGATTATGCGAGATTAACTGGGGACCAGTATTATTGTTTGTGTAGTCCTAATATTCGCCTTGACCTATAGTTCTTTCTCCAACATGCACGACAGGGAAACGGTTCTGAAAACTCGGACATGGGTAAGGGGCTCTGCACTAGCAGTCATACCTGCTTTTCGAATTCAGCAAATAAGATACTACAAGGCGCTTTGCATATTGTGCCTTTTTGTCATTATATATCAGCATATTTTATTTGTTGCGAAAGCTTGAAAATTTTTATACCATATCATCCAATACAGACTTGTGCATCCAATGGAATAGAAATTTTACACGGCTGTTTAGTTATCGTGTATGAATGTATAATTTATTTATTTATTTTATTTATTTCATAAATACTGCCGACTGCCCTTTAGCGGTCAAGGCAGGAGTGCACAAAGAAAAAAAGAAAAAAAAATTACAAAGTAGTAACAACCAAATAACAGCAACACAGGGCGATTACAGTACGAGAACAAAATTCAATAAGACCAACGGGAAGCAAAAAAGTACCGGCAAATCATCCGACGTCAAACAGACTAAGTGAACAGAATAAAAACAAGGAAATCGAAGTACACTGTGTACTAGACGCGCTACTGCGATACATGAGCCGAAACAGCAGACATGCTGTTGCTGCTGCTGCTGCTGCTGCTGATGCCGAGGCTCAGAGGAAGAGCCAATACGAATCCGAACCACCTTTGCAGGTTACGAGGTTGTTCGAAACTAGGTTTGGCCCACCAGGGGTGCAGCGGGGTTTACGAAGCTTCTCCCAAGCGAATACCACTAGGAAAGCCGAGCGCCAGGCCGAGGGATGCTTGTAACCATTTTTACAGGTGGGTGTCTGACGGTGGGTTTCGACTGACCACTTAACCGCAGTCGCGACGGGCGCTCTAACCACTAGGCCACGGCATATGTATAAATACGTCTGCCAACGTTTAGTAATTCTTTATTGATTATAAGCCTTCGTTTTCTTCTTTCCGAGGCTTTAACATGCCGGAGGCAGCGGTGCATCAGAACAGACCATATTTTCTCCGGAGGCTCGGCACGTTCCATTGACATAGTTTCTTGGGGATATTTTATGCTGCAAAATAGGAATGAGAAATATGACATATATAGAGCCCGCATTTCTATAAGAAAATGCTTTTCGTAAAGCATTTTTGTAAAGAATATCGTAAAGAAGAAAAGAGCGTATGAGCGGCCACCACCGGAACCTGTCATACTTTCAAATCGCTGCGTACGATAGATTAGCCTTGTTCATAGCCTTTGTTAGTCTTTAGTCAAGTTGTTTGCGGTGCTTTTATTCCTCGTGGTAGCGACATTATTGTCAGCGCACGGAGCCGGCGTGTTATCGCTTTAGGCCTTTCACGGTATTATGAAGCTCCCGTCTCGCGCTAATTTTGTCGCTCAAAAACCATTGCGGTTTTTCGTGTATGCTGCTCAATTCATGCAATATGTCGGTGTGCTGGAGCAACGAAGAGAGAGTTTTTGAGTAAATAATGGTAGCTTGAACGAGTAATGCTGTAAATAAATAAATGTTTTATTCAGCCCCGACGATTCAGTCTCATAGTTGGACTTAGATAATGACTCTGCTGAAAAGGCTACTCCTGCGGCTCAAAGGTGTACAAAGATCTGTATCTAACCGAGACGACGAGACGCCGCAGTAAGTTTCCAACATTTTGCCTACAATGAGAGTCTGGCTTTTTAAATATATCCTGCAAGTGATTTTACCGGCACTACATTGACGTTTTACGGTGCTCTCGTCGGTTTTTCGCACGGGAATGAAATTCTATTTCGTGGCTTGTTGCTGGAAGTGGCGTTCGCCATATTTAATGCCTATTAGTTTCTATGGCAGAAGCTCTTGCCTTTGATCTTTGTACGTGAGAAAGAAGTGTAGCGCACCCATTTTACCAATGACCTCGCCTTCATTCCGAATTAATGCTTACGCGGGCAGCTCTCCGGCGCTTAGACTCCAGGTATTCAACGGATAACAAAATATTGAGAGTACAGCTCCAAAATGAAGGGACCAAAGCCGACGAAACTCTACTGATATAGTTTAAACATAGAGGTATGGCTTTTTAATGTACAAAGGTACGCAAATAGTAAAAGGAGATGCTTACCGGCAATGAATTTTAAACGTTGAAAACGCAAAATAGTCACAACTCACAAGTATACAAACGAGAATAAAATACAAAGAGGTATTTTTGATGCCAAACTATCGCTTATCCCCAGCTTACATAAAATTGAGAGAGAATAAATGCGTTTTCTCAACGCATCACGCGATTTACTGGTGAAACGAGAACAATTTCGTGAAATATTTTCAAAGGAACAAACTTTGCCTTTGTGCTTCTTGATTTTCCCTCTATCAATTTTTCTGTAGACAGATCGAGTTATATATACTTCATATGTCTGATGGCTACGCATAATAGCTAGTATAATCGATGTCCTGAATAATTGAATAAATGACCACCCATCAAGCACCTGTAACTATGAATAATTGAAACACTCACTATGTTATGAGCATGGTTTTATGGCAAATAAAAGCAACCATCCGAAATAGGTAATGAATATGAATCACAAGTATTTTTCTTTTGAAGGGGTACAGCTTGCCATCTGGCTAATTATTTTACGTAAAGAATATGAATCTCAAGTATGTTTTGTTTGATGGGGTACAGTTTGCCATCTGGCTAATCATTTTACGTAATGATTATCAATCACAAGTATTTTTCTTTTGATGGGGTACAGTTTGCCATCTGGCTAAATATTTTACGAGAAACGATTGAACTGCTTTGTTTAAGGCATGAGGTGCCCATTTTCTGCTCAATTTACGCGTGCGTGTTTTCGGATGCCCATTGCAATGAACTGGTCGTACATTCCATATTGTCTGATAAAAATGACACATGAATGTAGCCTGTTTTGCTTTGTCATCGAATGCATGCGACATAAGTGCATCCGCTATATATGCTGTTTAATAATTTTCTGGTAGAACATATGCATGTAGAAAAAGCATCCTGTATTGAGGCTCTAAACGTAGCCCAAACTATCTGATAATGACTTCGCAGATTTGCCTATTTGCATGACAGATTACGCATGTCATTGTCGGGAAAATGGAGGGGACACTTTTGACCACTAAAGTGGGGTGAGGCGAAAGCCTTTATAGCACAGTGGTTGTTATGCATTTTGCGCAATGTTTAATGTACTGTGGACGAATGCTTACTGGCTCTTTAGCGCCTGGTAATGGATTGGACAAAGTCTGTTTGACAGAGGTTTTTCATGTCTGCGACACTTGTGCGGACGAGCGCACACACCGACTGACACTCAAAAGCCTATAAAGCTTTGGCGTTTCTTGGTGCGCTTTCGTTACAGTGCTCATTCAGTGTCGGATTGGATCTGTAGCGTCGCTCCTACCACGCGGCGTTCTCATAGCCCCGTGACATTCTGACACAAGCCGGAAGTGTCTGAAGCGGTTTCGACGCGCACGACTTTTCTAGGTCTTTCCCATTGCGCCGCCGCCTTCTCTCATGATGTCACGTTGTTGCCAGGATGCGCCATGACGTCAACGGTGGCGGTCTGCAAGCCAATCGCGTTGACAGGGTGCTAAACAAAGAGAACTAAGGTACGTTTCTCACGCGCCCAGCGTCGTTTAATCTGCCAATGCGCTAGGCTGGAGACCGGAAGGATAGGAGTTCAAATTGCCTCTGGAGCCCGATTTTTTTAATAAATGTTAATTGGTGCGGCGTTAGAGGAAGCGCCAAATGAAAGGCACAGCATAGACGCCGTGAATCCGACGCCAGGCGAGGTCGGCTACGTATATGCGCGAATCGGCCAATTCCGGTAAATGTCACTTCCCGTCATTATAAGTGACCGGATATGACGTAACAGTGACGTCGTATCAAGTCATGACGTCCCGTAAGGTAATGGCCGATGATGTCACAATCTTGTATCCCGCGTAACTTCACAAACAATTATCACTTCGCGAAAGAACAGCCTGGCGAATCATCAGCTTAAAAAGCCTTTGCCTTTAAAGTTAGGAAGACGGTCAAGCTTAGTGTGCTAACCGGGGAAGTGTGCACAGCGCCTAGTTCGGTAGTCCATTGTATATCAGCGCAGGTTCAGCCCTGGTCAGCAGTCATCGCTGGTCTTGTCGGTCATCGTTGTACAAACTGGCCTCTAATTGCTTTTTAGAGAAGTTCGGGATTGGGTCTAGCTGAGGTGTGTCCTGGAAATGGTTTATATTTGCGAAGCGGCCACAGTCCTTCCACTGAGAGCTTTGCAGTGTGGGGTACCACTGACCTAATTTTGTCGGTGTGGGGAGGGTGTTTGTTTGCAAGCGCCGAAGCGTATGTTTCTCGGCTTTAGCTACACAAAGTGTATCATTATGGGCCCCTCATGTCCCCTTCAGTTCTCTGCTTATCGGCTTTAGTGTTTTGTGGGGTGGCGGGTAGACTCTTCTGTCTCTGTGTGATAATGATGCCTCTTGCCTTCAGTCTGATATTAACAAGGTTCTTGATTGGTGTAAGGAATGGAATATGGAATTAAATATTAATAAGTGTAAGCATGTGCACATTTCTCGTAGTTCCAGCATAACCACTACTTATCAGATTAACAATGTTTCTCTTGAGACTGTGTACTCTTACAAGTATCTAGGTGTTTACGTTTCTTCTAACCTATCTTGGAAACCCCACGTTGACTATATTGTAAATAACGCAAACCGCATGCTAGGGTACCTTCGGAGAAATTTCTGTCGTTCATCCAGTTCTTTAAAATTATTGCTTTACAAAACTCTGGTACGCTCCAAATTAGAATATTCTGCATCTGTCTGGAGCCCTGGCATTGATTCACTCGTTTCCGATTTGGAAGCTGTGCAGAACCGCGCCTGTCGCTTCATACTGTCAAACTATCACCAAACAAGTAGTGTAACTGCCATGAAATCAAGTTTGTCCCTTCCACTTCTATCTCACCGCAGATCAGTAGCATCATTATCCCTTTTTCATAAAATTTACCACAACAGCTACCTGAAAGAAAGATTACTAACAAGACCATCTTACATATCAGCGCGCATTGATCACCGCCATAAAGTTGGTGTTCCATCTAGTCACACAAAATGTTTCCATGACTCATTCATACCTAGAACTTGTGTCAGTTGGAATCACCTTCCCCATGATATCGCACGTATAACAGATAACGACGCATTTCGGAAAGCCATTGTTTTTCTTTGAATGTATATTGCTTGTTACTATGTTGTTTGCCCTTTACTTCCTGACATAGTTTTTACTTATCCCCACTGCATTGTAAAGTTTTGTTTTCCTTGTTCTTTTTGCGCATGTTTTTTATGTACTTGTAATGTATTTTCTTCTGTAACTTTGCTGTACGTACATCCTTATACTTTTATGTATCCCACTCCCTTCTGTAATGCCTCCGGGCCCTGAGGGTAAATAAATAAATAAATAAATAAATAAATAAATAAATAAATAAATAAATAAATAAATAAAAAAATAAATAAATAAATAAATAAATAAATAAATAAATAAATAAATAAATAAATAAATAAATAAATAAATAAATAAATAAATCAGTTGTTCCACGTACGGCGTTGCATTGACGTTGGTTGTGTCCGCGTCACTTTCTATGTCGTGCAAAGGGGGGAACACGACTGGAGGAGATGGAGTTGGCCGCTGAAGAATTGCTCGAGCATGCCCATTTGCAGCATCATTTCCTCCCTCTAAGCCCTAAGCCAGGTCCCAAAAGACCAGAGAACCACACGACAGTGGCAAAAAACGATGGTCGTTTAATCGTAAGTTTTAGCGCTTTTTTGTGAGGACTGTTTCATTCAGGAGACAGCGGCAGTGGTTATGACGAAGGCTACCGTGGTTTCGTCTGCGTAGTCGAGGTCTGTGGTTTGATCGAGGCTTTTGGGGTCACTAACGCCATAGTCATAACCTCGTTTACATCATCCATTTATGTCATATTTAGTTTTCCATCCCATGCCTGTTGAAGAGCTATGGCTCTTGCACGTCTTCGAAAAATACTGAGTCCCGGATACATGTGTTTGGTATTTGAGCCACGTTGATGATAGCGCTCATTGCTTTGGGGATCGCTTGCTTCTGTTCGCTTGCTTTAAGGGGAGTTATTGGATTTCTTTCTGCACTGCTTTGCCAGTTTTCGAGAGGGACGGATGCACTAGCTGCGAGCTTAGTGTGTCATGCGCATTTCCTGCGTCGTATTGCATATCCCCAGCTATAAGATTATTTCGTCGAGGTTTAGTGCGGTATGACAAGTGCCTCATTTTATGATTTTCTAACCAAAAGTTCTAGGTTTTCTACTTAATTTTTGTGAGGTTGAGGAAAACCGTACCGTACATGTGTCTCAAGGTTACGAAGGCCTGCATCAGCCTGATCGCCTCGTTTCCACAGATGTCATGCTGTTTGTTCCAGATGCAGCGGCTCATTCCTAAAAATTCATCTGCAGTGTTAGATAGTTTACTGTGGTGCCGTTGCATCTTCCCTGGGGAATGTGTCGGCCCAGCACGTTTATTTTAGACTGTTCTTGGACTTCGTTTTCGTTTGCACGGACTGTCCCGGTCCTGAGTAAGCAGTTCTCATGCGTTCTTGAGGATTAGACATACCGACTTCTCAAGGCGCACTCGAGACTCCTTTCCCCCAGGTACCTTGTCACGATATTCGATACCCCTTAAGTGTTCGTTTTCGATTTGCTCTTGTCTTTCTCGTTGCCCCAGACAATCATGCGTGCGGGCAATAAGTGTTTGATTCTGAACAGTTTGGCTGATGGGCTTTTATGGCATGTTTAAACAGCGAAACATGCCGGACGACGTTCACAAACTCCTTAAGGTGAAACAACCCAACCTCTTAAAAGTGCTGCCACTCATCGTTCTTGGAAGCACTGCCCTTCTGCAAATAAACGTGTTCATTGTGAAAATACACATTAACAATCGGCATCGCGAATAGACACGGAATAGACACAACAGGACAGGCTTTGTTGTGTGTTCGTGCGTGTCTATTCGCATTGCCGATTATTAGTATATATTCCCACCGAAAGCCTAATTTAGGACTAGTTCATCTAATTCGTTGTGGAGTCTGCTCCGAGTAAAGTGTTGTCCAGGATCTCCACGGAGGTCGTGCAGTATTCTGCAACCTTGAAACTTTCCTCCGCGGGTTTGTACGCTAGCAGGCACATGGACCGCATGGGGTCTCCGACCAGAACAAGGTCGGCCTTAGCTAACTGGTAAAGTGCCAAGATGTTGAAATGGCTGCACTCATTCCGGAGCTCCCCACCCGTACGTATTCCGCTAAGACAGGTACACTGTGGTGTTCAGTGATGTAAGAAGCTTATCGTTGAACTCCAGCAGGGAGTGAGGCGCTCCCTTGATCTCCTGTTGCATGACCTTCCCCAGCTTGCCGTCCATACACTAAGACTATTAACTGGCCTTGTTTAGAAGCAGGCCCCAATATATATTACCTTTTTGTAGTTATTTGGAATATGTTCCAAATTTATTTAAATATTTGTATATCCTCACAGGAAACTGCCAGGTACCCGCCGAATCAGTCCTCGTGGTGAAGTACAAGCTTCGGGATTTTCGTCAGAATAATCGACTATAAACATTGTACAATAAAGCTCTTCGATTCGCTTTTAAACGAAGCGTCATAAAAACCGAATCAGCAAGCAGGTCGCACGATATAATTCTAGCACACGAGTAGAGGAAACCTTGCACCCATTGGATCATCAGTGGGTAATAGTGCCGCTAATAATCGGCCTATGCATTTAGCGTGCGGGCATAGGCTCAATACTCGTAACCTAAAGCGGCACCTTTACGAGACCCACCGCGTTTTCTCACATTAGAGGCACCGATCTAACTAGTAACTCTTATTGTTTTCAAATTATTAAGAAAAATGAAAAAAAAGCTTATCTCACCTGACATGGTGTTCCATGTGGAAAAAATCCGTACTGCCCTTTCCCCGAATTACAGAAGAATGCACATCCTAAAGGAGGTGCACTTCCAGGTGGCTGAAAATAATACGCGGAAAAGGCACTTTTACGAAATCGCACGTTACGCAGGGCCAAAATCAACCTTTACGGCAGCATTCGCCAACAAGTATAAAGAAATCCATCCAAGTGAATTACGTTCAGATATCAATCCGGATTAATTTCCAGCCGTAAATATCGCAAACCACGCAGCCAAATAGAATCACGAGCAGTAACTTAAAACAATTCAATGAGCGATAGGGTGAATATTCTCGGTTTGCAAAGTATTGCTAGGAGATCGGCTTCAATGGTTTGTCTGGTATCCTGGAGGCTAAGAGAGACGGCGTAATGTAGGACTTCGGAAAATTCGACCACCAGGGGCTCTTTGTTGGGCCCTAACATCGCACAGCTCATGGACGTATTGTTTTCGCCCCCATATATTTTGTATATTTCTTACAATTATGATACTGCGAGTGGATGAATTCTGTGATATCTACTCATAGTCTTCTTTATTACCCAGTAATTTCTGAAAGATTTACTTGCTATGTGTCCCGCCGGAGTGACGCAGTGGTTAAGGTGCTCGACAACAGTGTACAAGGATGCGGGATCGAATCCCGGCCTCGGCGGCCGCTTTTCCTTGGCGGCGAAAGGCAAGGCGGCCGTGGGTGTGAAATGTCAGTGCACGTTAGAGAACCCTAGGCGGTCGATATGTCAAGAACCTTCCACTACGGTGTCTCTCATAGCCTGAGTCGCTTTCGGGGATTAAACCGACGGTAAACGTCACAAACCAAACCAACATACTTGCTATGTAAATGTACGCAAAGCACTAATTCATGAGCTGTAACTGGCTGACCGCTTTGTTACGTTGCTAATGACCCGATGTAGAAACGTCTAGTAGATAGATAAATATGATGGAAGAGGGAAGCCTGGGATGTGAAAGAGAAAGGCCTCCAGTTGGCTTACCTACACTAGGGATAAGGGATTAGGGAATTAAAGAGAGGAAGATAAAAGGTACATGAAGCAGTCAGAGTTTTCCCCTCAAGCCATTGGCTGTTGTATAACTAAAGAGTACCCGGTGTGCCTTAAAAGGCAGTCGACTGTCGTGGCCACGGATCAAGGAGCTTACTCGCCGTTAAAGGGCAAGGGCAGTTATGAAAAGTGGGGAAGCAGCGGGGAAGATTGTGCAACTGTCAATTTATTGAACGATGGGGGATATCGGGCTAGAAAAACTGGCCACCCTGTATACGAAATGCGCGACGACATTGAAAGTACCGGAACCACGAAAGGACGCAAACATTATCTTCACTTCTAAGAAAGGGGAAGCTAAGGACTTGAAACATTACATACAATCAGCTTACCATCCGTTACCTACAAGGTATTTACTAAGATTGTCGCTAATAGGATCAGTAAACCCATATACATTAATCAACTGAAGGACCAAGCAGGATTTCGGAAAGGGTACTCTACCATTTATCATATCCACACTATCAAACAGGTGATAGAAAAGTGCTCGAAGTATAACTAGCCCTATATATGCATTCATTGAGTACGATAAAGCATTTGACTTGATCGAAACATCAGCAGTCACGCAGGTATTGCGAGATCAGGGCGCAGGTGAGCTATATGTGAAAGTACTGGAAGATACCTATACCGACTGCACAGTTCCTTTGGACCCGGATAAATAAAGTGATAAAATTCCAATTAGGAAATCTGTTAGGCAGAGATACACCATCGCCCCAGTGCTATTTACAGCTTGCGTATGGGGTGTATTCAAAGAAATAGAATGGGAGCAGTTAGGCATCAGAGTCGATGGAGTAACTCAGTAATCTGCAATTTGCTGACGACATTGCGTTGTTAAGTCACTTAGGGGATGATTGCAACTAATCAATAATGATCTAGACCAAAGCAGCAGAAAGGTAGGCCTAAATATTAATATGCAGAAGTCTAAGGTAATGTTGAACAGCCTCTGATAGGAACAGCCGTTTAAAATAGGTCGCGAAGCGCTGGAACTGGGAGGCAAATATGCCTACTTAGGACACGTAACCGCCACGGATCCGGACCACAAAAGGGAAATAACTAGGAGAATAAGATTGGGATGGAACGCGCGTGGGAGGTACTTACACCTTATGACTAGCAGCTTACCGGTATCTCTCAAGAGCAAAGTGTATAACTGTTGCCTCCTACTGATACTCATCAATAGGGTTGAAACATGGAAGCTAATGAAAACGCTTCCATCTAAGGTTTAGGACAACACAGAGGGCTATGGAACCGCAAATGATAGTTACAATGTTAAGAAATAAGAAGCGTGCAGTGTGAGGGCGAGAAATACCTCGAGTAACTAGCTGAAATTATGAAGGAATGGGCATGGGCAGGACATGTATTGTGAAGGGAGGATAACCGATGATTTCTAAGACTAACCAACTGGATTCCAAGGGAAGGAAAGTGTACCAGGGCCTTAGAAAATAAGCTGGGTGGATGAGGTTACGTAGTTCGTAGGGGTCGAGTGGATGCAGCTTGTGCCGTAGTTGGCTAATTGGAGGAAAATGGGAGAGTCGTTCGCCTTGCATTTGGTATACCCAGACAAAAATTGCCTATAGTCAGTTATAGAAAACTTTTTGTATGGTCGGCAATATATATTTCGCCCAAATATCTATAGCCGCTTCTATGGCTGTCTTTAGGTTTTTCTATAGTCTGTTCTGAAGTCTTTAACCTATTCTACAAACTTATGGCTCCCTATGTACTGCAGTCTTTATCATTTTCTATGGTCAGCTATAGAGTATTCGCGCGCGCGAATATTCTATAGCTGTGTGTGTCTGTATGTGTTTGTGCGCCCGTGTTTGTGCATGCGCAAGTGCTTATGTGCATGCGTGTTATGCTCTATATCTTCAGGCGTTTATTGAAGACGTTTATTTTCCATTCGATGCCTAAATAACTGAAAATTGGCCGGCAGTCCCCATGATTAAAACAATCACTGGTCGGAGGTATTCACCGCAGGCGTACTTCCATGCAGGAAGATCGAAAATCTCACTATAAATGACCAAACCTATGAAACCAACACCTATCAAACCCTACCGGATGACCTCTAGCGTGCCGTCATCCACGGCGTTATGCCGGGGCAATCACCGGCCCTACTGAAATCGAGGCTCCGGCTTCGATCCCAAGGAGTGGAGATTCGCGAAGCGAGAATGCTGGGCAGGTCGGAAACGGCGCTCATCACTTTCGACGGCCCGTATATCCCGCAGTGGGTCATTTACCGTTCTGGAGAATTCAAGACCTACCCATATCGTCCTACGAGGCAGATCTGCTACGTATGCGGAAAGCAAGGCCACCATTCGGATGTCTGTCCAACGCCGAACACCAAGCTCTGCAGGACGTGCGGCACACACGACCCACCAGAAGGGCACCAGTGCAAGGCGAAATGCATGGTGTGCCAAGGCGACCACGTCACCACAGAGTGCCGTCGACGCCTCAAGACTACTGTCGAGCTCCGGGGCAGCACGACCGGCGTCCGGCAGTCCAGGCAACAACATTGGCAGCGGCAGCAGCAGCAGCAACAACTACTGCAGCAGCCGCAGTGGGAGCCCCAGCAGTAATTGCACCAATTGCAGCAGCAGCAGCGGAACCGGAAATTGAGTCAAGAGCGCCGAACCAGGTGGCTGAGCTCGGAGCGGGACCATGGCCGCTCCTCGAGCCAAGGCCGTAGCATAGTGCAAGATCGCAGCCAGAGCCGATCCAGGGATGACTCTTTCCCGCCGCTAAACCGGTCAACTGCCAAGCTGGAGCACCAACAGCAGCAGTCGCAGAAGCAACAACAGAAGAAAGGCGGCGCTAAGGTAAGCTGGGGAGCGGGCCCTCCAAACTCACTGTTTACGCACTCGGATCAAAAGAATATTACGCGTAACTCGGAAGAGGTTAAAGCTCTAAGAGAGGAGAATGCATATATCCGTAAAAAAGTCAATGACCTCATTAAAGAGATGCAGGCTCAAAGAACAGGGCAGGTACCGTGGCCCCCGATCCAGCCGGTCGAAGTGCAACGACCCCCGTCCGCCTTAGACGTGAGCCCCGAGGAATTGAGAGCTTTCATGCAGCACGTGGAGAATTTCACGGTTCGCATCAAAGAGTTTCGCCAAACTCATGCAAGATTAGATGCTATGTATGTCAAAACCAACCTATTAGAACAGAAAGTCACGTTAATAGAGCAAAAAGTTGCGTGGCAGGGCCACGTCAAAAGCCAAAATACGCGACGAATAACAAACGAGGCCCGGGACAGGCTCATACAAGAGCGCCGTTTCGTCACTGAAGGCTCCAATCAGAACAACGCCCAAAGCCATGGCTAAACAAACACCACTAAAAATCTGGCAATGGAACTGCAGAGGGTACCGCGAAAAACAGGGACTCCTAATGCAGTTTCTACTCACGCAAGACTCCACACCCGATATAATAGCTTTACAGGAAACTAACACGACACCCACACTCAGGGGATATACGTGCTACGATACCGGACGCACGGCAACCCTGGTGAGCAAAAAGTTGGTAACCATAGCCCATGACCCGATTCCCAACACGAAAATTGAGCACTTAGTGACGGAAATTATTCCCAAAACGAACCACAAGGAAAAGAGTGTCTTTCTCGCAAACCTCTATAGCCCGCCTCGCCAGCGGGACGCGAATTTTCATAAACTCTTTCTAGGGGCCAGCAAACTTGCTAAAAGCAACACGCTGCTAATTGTAGGTGACTTTAACGCTCGCGGACAGCAGTGGGGATACCCCATAAATAATCAGAACGGTATAGAGGTCGAGAATGCGGCGGAAGCGATCCAATGTACCCTCTTAACAGACGAAACTCAACACACGCGCCTTGGCAATTCTGTCTACCAGGATACGTGTCCGAACTTAACTTTTGCCAGGGCGGCGAAACATGCAGCGTGGGAGAATCTGCTGGAGAATCTAGGCAGTGACCATTATATCTTGCAGATCACGATAACAGCCACCAACATTAAGCGCAAGCTCGGCACGGCCAAGATCACCAACTGGCCGGTCTTCCGCAAGGCATGCACGGACCTGGAAAGGGGGATTACTTCCATAGATGATTGGTGTCAACAACTCAAAGACATCCAGAAGCAGTACACTCAGGAAGTGGATCGCACCGAGCAAACACCAGAGGTGGACCCTCGGCTCCTCAGGCTATGGGAGGCACACCGAGGGCTCACCAAGCGCTAGAAGAAGCTGCGCTTTAACAGGAAAGTCAAGCTGAAGATTGCAGAAGTCACCAAGATAGCGGAGGAGTACGCAGCCCAACTGGCCAGGCAGAGCTGGCAGCAGTTCAGTAGCTCGCTGGACGGCACCCTCAGCACGGCCAAAACGTGTCGTATACTCAAGACCCTCCTCGACCCTATCCAAACCAGGGCCGAAAGCGGGAAAGCTATCCGCAGACTCATCCACACCTTCGAGGGTACGGAGAAGGAACTGTTAGATAAAGTAAAAGAGAAATGCTACAGCACGACCTTGCCTGCAGCATACCCGAAACCATACTTGGGAAGACCGAACACCCACCTGGACAGGCCGATCACCAGGGAAGAAGTGTTCGCTGCCATAAAGGTATGCACGCAAAACACGGCGGCGGGTGCAGACAAGATCCATAATGCACTCATACGCAACCTCAGCGACGGGGCAGTCGACCAATTGACAACCTTTCTTAACGGGCACTGGGCCGCAGGAACGGACCCTGAAGAGTGGAAGCATGCAGAGGTCGTAATGATCCCAAAACCGGGTAATGATCCCAACCTTAATGATCCCAAAACTCCAGATCGAAAACCTCCGACCTATCTCACTCACCTTCTGCCAGGCAAGCTCTACGAGCGTGTCGTTACTCGGAGGCTCCAAAATTACATGGAGGATGAAGACCTGTACCCCCACAGCATGTTCGGCTTCCGAGCTCACCTCTCCACTCAGGACGTCCTCATACACCTCAAAGAGGAAGTCCTCACCAATGTACCGAGCGCTGGCGAGAACGCGGTCATGGCCCTATAATAAAGGGGCCTTTGACATCGTTAGCCACGCTGCTGTAATGGAAGGACTCGACAACCTCCACTGGGGCGAGAAGATTCACAGCTACGTGAAGGCCTTTCTCTCTAACCGAACTGCAACGGTTGGGCTCGGAGACCTTCGCAGCGATAAATTCTCGACCCCCCAACAACGGCACACCTCAAGGGTCCGTCATCTCGCCACTACTTTTCAACGTGGCTATGATCGGACTCGCTAGACAACTTGAGAAGATCGAAGGCATACAGCACGCCATGTACGCTGACGACGTCACGGTTTGGGTTACCTCCGGGTTGCTCGGCCAGAAAGAAGAACGACTGCAAGCAGCGGCTACCTGCGTAGAAGAATATGTCCATGCACGAGGTCTCGTCTGCTCCACAGAAAAATCCGAACTCTTGCGAGTTCACAAAGGGAAACACAAAGAAGGGACCCTCAATGCCTCCCTCGAAGGACAGCTACTTCCCGAACGAGACAATATACAAGTCTTAGGAATGTGGCTTCAGAACAATCAGCGATGCGGCCATACGCTCGGCTTACTCAAGCAATCGACCACTCAGGTTGCCAGGATGATCACGCGTGTGTCGCAGAAGCGGAGTGGCTTGCGAGAGGGGGATACCCTGCGCCTGGTTCAGAGCCTGGTACTCAGTCGCGTAGGCTACGCCCTCCCGTATTTCAACCTCAACAAAGGAGAAGTGGAAAGTGCAGATATCTTCATCCGCAAAGCTTACAAGACAGCCCTGCACCTACCAATGAACACCTCTAACGCAAAACTACTAGCTCTTGGCGTTCACAACACCTTCGAAGAGATCAAAGAAGCCCAACTGGTCACGCAGATAGCCAGGCTCCAGCAGACTCCTGCGGGGCGCTCGCTTCTTAGGCGACTGGGGCTAGGTGCAACTGCGGAAATCGAGAATCGTACTGCGAGCATACCGGACGCAATTCGCCAGACGCTAAAGGTTAGCTCCCTTCCCCGGAACATGGACCCCAACTTGTATGTGGCCCGTAGAGCAGCCTGGGCGAAGTATGTACAACTAAATTTAGCTACAACATCCACAACGGTATGCACGGACGCGGCTCGGTATGCAGGAAGCTCACATAATAGCGCAGTGGCGGTAGCTATTGATTCCAACCTAAAGGAGCTAGCTAGCGCCTCAGTCAGGGGATGCACGGTAACCGAAGGGAGGAGCTGGCCGTTGCTCTTGCGGTGGTAGCCGGTTAACGAAGCAACACGTCTCTTACCATTCTTACAGATTCTAGGGAAGCGTGCCATAACTACATGAACGGCCGCATAGGTCGCGCCGCGCTCAGGCTCCTCCAGAGCGCGACCCCATCAAAAGTAAAAGACAACATCTACTGGGTGCCAGGACACACCGACATAGCGGGGAACGAACGCGCCGATCAGGTAGTTCGAGGGTACACAAGCCGAGCTTCCTCCCAATCGGATGATCTACCCGAGTGAGGCGGCCCTACGTACTCAGACATTCTGAACTACTATAAGGGGGTACGGATCCGCTATCCGCCGCCTCATCGGGATCTAAAACAACAAGAGGCAGTGTACTGGCGAAGACTGCACACAAGAACATTCCTTAACCTGCATACCCTAAGCAAAATTTACCCGTCACAATATCGGGACACCTGCCCATGGTGTGGTAGCAAACCTTCGTTATACCACATCACGTCGCAATGTAAAAATAACTACAGCATTCGTAAAGTCCCGAGTGCGGAACAGTGGAAGAGCCGGCTATCCAGCGGCGATTTGGATTGCCAACTAGGTCTAATCCAGCACGCCCAGCGAACAGCGAGGCTCAGCGGAGCCCTGGAATAGGGGCACCGACTCTGTGAGAAGACGGAAGATGGAACTCTTCTGCTACTAGCACAAGACCCTCATAGAGAAACTAACGTATTTCCTATCCTATCCTATCCATGCGGCGATAATGCTCCTACCAGTTATACCAAGATTGAGACTTTATTAATTAATTGAGAACTATTCATCAAGCTAGACGACAAGTCGCACGAGAGATTCGAACCGACGATGTATGTACATTCATATAAGGGTGTACGCCTACTGGTCTTTTGGTATATACTTTTGGTACTCTTTGGTATATAGCTTTTAGTATATACAATATTCTGTAGCCAGCTATAACAGGTTATATGGCTTACAGTCTGTAGCTTTAGAGGCATTGACATTTCTGTAGACAGCTAATGATAACTGTATGACTAATAGTCTATAGCTTTAAGAGCATACACTGTTCCATAGCCAGCTAAGAAGCTTATATGGCTTGTAGTCATTATCTTTAGAGACATTCACATTTCTATAGACAGCTAAAGGTACCTGTATAACTAGTAGTGTACAGCTTCAGGAGCATACACTTTTCTATAGCCACCTAAATCAGCTTATATGGCTAGTAGTCTGTAGCTTTAGATGCAATCAAATTTCTGTCCACATCTAAAGATATCTGTATGACTAATAATCTATAGCTTCAGGAGCGTAAACCTTTCTATAGGTTGCTAAAACTGATTCAGTGCCTTGCAGTCTGTAGCTTTAGAGGCATTCAAAGTTTTATAGACCGCTAAAAATAACTATGACAAATTGTCTATAGCTTCAGGAGCATAAACGTTTCTATAGCTTGCTAAAAATGATTCTATGGCTTGCAGTCTGTAGCTTCAGAGCCATTAAAATTTCTATAGACAGCTAAGGATAACTGTATGACTAATAATCTATGGCTTCATGGACATATGGTAGTGTATAGTTAGCTAAAGAGTTTTTGTATGGTCCAGAAGCTATAGACAAAGTGGTATAAATTTTTATATGGCTGCCTATATATATTTCAACGGCACTTATAGCCGACTATAAAAGTCCATGGATAGACATAGCTGATCATAAGCGTTTTCATTAAAGTACATAGGCCATTTTTGTATGGGAAGTGAGGCGGATGATGATGACACTTCCAAAGGGCCGCAGAGGTATTATGTAAATGTCAGTCTGATGGGCAAATTATGAGACATAGTATTAATGTTGGTTCAAATGCCGTTAATGTGCTCCGTTCAGTTTTTGCGCGCCGTTCGGTAACCTGCTTTTATGTTATTCGTGCAAAAACCGCACTATATGCAATTTTTGATCAATCGAACACATTATTTGTCATTTTGCTTCCAATGCTTCATACGTTGATTTTATTTGTAGACATGATTTTATGCCATATAATAAGGATAAGGAACAATTTTAGTATTTCAATAGCACCACCAGTGATTTATTTAATAAGATGTTTACACAAATACTCACACTTCTATATATGTTAATCCGTTATGCTGGGGTATGTGGCATGGTCGAAGTAAACGCCCGCAATTTAAGACTGTTCATTTTGAGGCTCAGCGTGAGGGGAATAGATTTCTGTTTTAAGTTAATAATATATCATGACTTCCAAAAGTAGGATGTAGTTCTTAATTACTAGCTTAAAAGAGTGAAGAAGGCGTTTCTCCACTGATCTATTTGTATGTTATCTAAGGCTATCAACAAATGTACAAGAAAGGAAACATATACTTTTCTAAATCAAGAAAAAGGAAAATTTATGAATTTCCTAAATGCTATACAAATTAACCTGTCGGTTAATTCCAGCAAGCAGCTGCGAAAGTTTGAGTTCGCGTATTTTTGTAGCTCCTATAATTTGAAGAGAGGGCTCTAGATAATCAAAATAGGGCTAAAATATTATGCGAAATAAAGCACGGATGGCATATTGCTTTTAGCATTAAGGTTAGCGGATTTGTTTAGAATATATGGTTACCGAATGTTTAGTCTGGCACGCTGAGTACATTAAGTATTCTTCTAACCATAACATGCATTTTGGAAAACCAAGGTTTCAACCTTTTAAATGAACCATTCCCATGCTTGGAGTCTAACTGAGAGCGTAATGCGCCAGTCTCTCTCTTTTTTTTTTTTCATAACATGCAATGACTAGCAATAATTAAAGTGTCTAGATAAATATCTAATACATTTTTATTTTTAAATAATATTTTTTGTATTCACTGAATTTGCTCAAATGGTGTCTTGTCTCTTAACTGACGACAGTTCCAAAAGTACGAATGAGCACAAAAGCAAGTGCTCTCATGATAAAATACTTCTAGAGCAGCATAAGCTGGACCATCACTTTGAGAGATTGAAATGTAGAATGGAGAATGGAGTAGGGTTCTTACAAGTTTCGGAACGTTCTCGCATGATTTGGTAAGCTTTTTCAGTTCACAGGCACCCCGGGAACAGGAGCCCAGCCTCCACTTATCTTCGTTGTCAGGTTCCTTGTCCATCTTCTATGAAATAACAAGAGAGCAGAAAATGTTAATTTTTATTTCCTTCAAACTATGACAAAGAAAGAGACAAGGATGGAAAGCGATCTTTCGGTATCTGTGCTGTAAAATGTAATGGCGATTCGAAATATTTTAATTCATTTTTCTCAAATTACCAGCATGTGAGATTTTGTTGCAAATTTTATTTTGGTCTTAACATCCAATAACAACTCAATTGGAGACCCGTGAACGTCCAGTTTTGATTTTGCAATGAAGTATCTCAATTAGCTTCTTATATCTATTCTATTTGCTGCGTGGGCATGATACACTTAACTAAAGCTTTGAATTTGCAACACAGCAAATTGATACCGTCTTGGCCATATACTGGGGTTTATTTCCCGGTCGGTTTCTATTTGGGCTGTCATGGGTGTCAAACTAGTGTAGCGGAAGCCCAGCTGTAAGATATACTGTAGGAACCATGCTCATAAACCCTAAATTAGAATAAATAAGCCAAAAAAAGGGAAGTTTCGGACCGCTTTCTATATTGTAGCGGGGGCGCGCTATAATGGACGGTCTGCGAAGCTGTCTCGGGACACCTTTGAAAAAAAGGGCAACCTTTATGTTGAAGGCGGACGTTGAAAAGCTCAAATTAAGAAAGCAATTTACATTACTAATCATAGAGCAACGAACCTTGATGTATGACTTCTGGTATACATGCCGGTATTCTTATTTTCCGCAGTCCTTACGCGAGTGGAACACCTTACAACCATACATTACCGCGAAGCCTACATTTTAAAAAATTATTGTGCTCGCTGAAAAGGCATTCCTTTCTTATGCGCATATTGTTGACTGTTTCCTCCTATTGAGTTCATTTGTGAACGCACTCCTCTAATGCCGACTTTGGAGCTTGGCAGTATTTCAAAGAAACAAACAAATAAAAATGACATGCAAAATGGTTAGAAATTGATAGACTGGAGCTTGCACCTTAGATCCTTATTAAGGTAGAGGAGTTCGACCACCGGACGACTGGTCTCAGATGCGTTAGTCCTGGGTTCATCCTCTTGATGATGTTTCAGATTAGTACGCCGTTGCTCCGCTCTCTATTTCAAGCCATGTTCGAGGAATAGCGCACACATCAGCGACTATAATCGTGCTCAGCGGGGCCATAGACTTCGCAACCCATATTAAAGTGGCAGTGATCACGGTTCGTTCTCCGGAAAATTCGGGTCGGAGATTGTCGACGTTATCGGTGTCGCAGCTGGAGCAAAAATAACAGGCCAGCTTTCGCGGGTGGTGCTTTGCAGCTGATGGGACCGGGCACTGATTGGTTGTAAGCCTGTGCGACTTCATATGTGCTTGGAAAAGGCGGAATGGACAGGAGCTGCCAACTCAACTTCTCCTTTCATATGGGAGGAAGAAAGCAAGTGAACCCTCCAGCAAACCTGAATTTCGAGCCAGACGTGGTATGTCTAAGGCAATGCAGGGATGTTCGTATGCCTCGGTGAAGCAGAACTTTATATCTTTGTCGGGTGGCCTTTTATATAATGATAGATGACTGTATGCTAAACGGTACCAATCAAAGGATAGACAGGATAGTGAGTGACAAATAGCAAAGTAGTTGTACTCAAGCGAGGAATCGTCAGAGAAGCCCCAGAGGCCAGCCGTTAGCGCTGTTCCATCACACTCTAAAGACGGAACGCTGACGAAGCTCAGTCACAATTTTATGCGAACATAAGGGTACGATAACTCGTGACTTTGTTGTCGCTTGTGTGGAAATATATTTCCACACAAGTTACACAGGCTTTTTTCTCCTGCCACTGGGATTCAAACTCACTTTTTCCTGAGATGTAGAAAGGGAAAATGAAGTAAAAGAATGAAGGAAACACGGTCTCCGTGACTGCTGCTAATTAAAAGCAAACGTAATTAAGCTACCGCTGACCGCTGCCATTGCTTAGTCGGCACAGGCCAATGACCCCGTTCACGAGCTCACAGTGAAGCTCTCGCGGTGAATGCCAGCCTTCACGCCAACCACCTGGCTTTGTAAAGTTTGCGGTGCTTTTTTATAGTTTAGGTGCCTCGATTAACCGGACATCAATAATATCCGCATGCCGATGAAGTGGGGGTGTCGGAGCTAGGAGAGATCACTGGTGTGGCCGTTGACGTCACCGAGTCACCTGTTAGGCTGCTACTTTCAGACGTTTTTAAAACAGTAGCGACAGTTCAGCCATGTATTGCGACATAAAAAAAAAAGAAATAAGCCACCTGGTTTGCGCAATTTCTCCCCTTTACTTCGCTTCTATACCTCGTTATATGAACCAACCGAGCTTCCTTGCGTTCGATGCTTTCTCAGGTGTATAAGTGTTTAAACCTTATGTGGCTTACTCAACATTTGGCCGCGTATTCGATGAACAAGGCGCAATAAAACTAAGGTATACGGCATGCAAAGAGTTTATTCACTTGATTGCTCTGTGTAGCAAGAGTTTCATGCTTACTGAGACGACGACAGAACCGCTAACACTGGCTAATTAAAATAATTTTGAGATTGCTTCGCACAATCCAATGCTTATTAAAGGTGCGGGACATCGGTGACATAACCTAAGCACCAGATAAAAAAATATGTACGCTTTGGGGGCAGTGATTTACCGGCGATGAGAATTTCCAGATGAGAACAATGTCTGTAAAAAGCGCATTTACGAAACAAAGTGTGTTGCTGGGCGATTTGGTGATTGAGCATGGTAAAAGAAAATAGCGGAGGAGACAAGACAAGGACGTACACACAACACGAGCGCTGAATAAGAACTGAATGTATTCAAAGCGGGAGCGTATGAATACAGGACAGATCCGCGGGAAGGAAAAAGAAGAAGGGCTACAACGTCAACACAAAAATGCCATCTTCATCATTAGGAGTTAAGATAGACCAGGTCGTGGCGCGACAACGAAACGGAAGGTATGCTTGCGCATGAAACCCTTTTGCGGGCGATGATAAGGGCTTCATAGATTTCCCTGGTATGTTTTTCAAGGTAACATTCCAGAATGACGCACTGTTGAAAAAGCATTTTGCTCACGCTCACGCTTCGAATACATTCAGTTGTTAGCGCTCGTGTTGTGTCTGCTTCCTTTTCTCGTCTCTTGCGCTATTTGATTCTACCATGAGCAGTTACGCAAGTATAATGAGGCAGACTGTTTTCGCTTTGAAGGTAATGAGATCCAAAGCCTGCTCTGAACTGCCCCTTTTTTCTCATTTTATTGTTATTTTGCTCAGAAGTACGGGTACCATTTTAAAAGCTTGTAACGCATTTACACACTTCGTAGCCATCATTTTCGCTCTGAGCAGCCATGAGCTGCTAATAATACAAGATCAACCTCTACGGCAGCCTGAACTAATTCCGTGCATCTATAATTTTCACAAAAAATCGATATGCACGGTCGTATATAAATTTTACACTATATTTTGGAATACAGAAATGCTTGTCAAGGAATTAACTTCAACCCAGAAGAATTCAGACTTTCTCTGCATCTCCTAGCCTGTAAACAGAGGCACTTGAGAAACAAAACCACTTGGACATCGCTGCATAGCTGCGATCGCTAAGCACCGAAACTGAAGCATAACGGGAATGAACTGTTGAGCGCGGGTTTTCTTTGGTTTCTTCTCTTTGCCTCAGATGATATAGCACATATACACAGTGAGATAGTGACCAACGCTTGGTGCAGAAACATGATGTGATTTATTTACTCTGATAGCGGTAACCGCAACAGTTCAGTGTCAGGGACATAGCACCAGGACGAACCAAGCCTATCTTCAGCGTCGTCTTTCTCACCACACCACACCAACACGTCGTCGTAGTCTCGTATTGCACACCGTAACATTATCCCCCGCGCGGGAGAAGCACAGTCCCGGTGCATGCTATACAGGTCAACATGAATGACATGGTTTCGGACGTGCGACATGAGCGGCTTCTGGCTGAGGGGTTGTGGAAGGATATTTGGGGTGCAGAGGGTGATCTCATAGACCACGTCGGTGAGTTGTCGCAAGACGGGGTAAGGGCTCATGTAGCGAGGCTGGAGTTTCTCGCACATGCCCACAGAGCAAACCGGGAGCCAAAGACGTACGAGCGATCCAGGAGGGTAGTGGGCATCACGGCTATACACATTGTAACGTACAGTCTTTGTCAAAAGTGTAGAGCCCAGGGGGTTTGCTTCTGAGCCACTTCGTGCGACTTGTAATGCATTTCCAACGTTCCGAATCTCTTGATGGTAAGATTTTTTGTCCTACCCTCTCCAATGGGAGGAACCTCCACTAACGCTAAGTCAGCGCTGCAGCACGGCTGAAAAGCAGACCCCTGGACCCTACACGTTTGAGAAAGGCTGTACCTTTTGAAAGCGCTGAGATGGATCAAGCTGGGCTCAAGCAATGTGGCGGGTGGCGTCAGCGCGGGCGTTGGCATCCCAAGCGTACCTGAAGGGAGAGTCGAGATGCAGCAAGGTACCGAAGGGAAGTAAAGGGTCGCGATCGAAACGTAGATAGAAGGGCGGATATCCAGCCGTATCATGCCGCGAGGAGTTGCTGGCGAATGTTACGAAAGGCGCGAACCCACGTTCCAGTCACGATGGTGGTCAGACACATACATTGAGAGCATGTTGGTAAGTGTGCGATTTCGGCGCTCAGTAAGATCGTTGATTTGTGGATGGTGGGCCGTTGTGAACTGGTGACAAGCAGCGCAGAGGGAAGGTCATGAACCACCTGTGTAAAGAAGCAGCGGCCGCGAACTGTCAGCAGTTGATGGTGAGCTCCATGACTCAAGATTGCGGCATCCAGAAGGTCTGCAACGCCGAAGGCGTAGCTGATGGGCATAGCTCTTGTTATAGCATAGGGATTGGTATAATCAGTCGTCACAGCAATACCCTTGTTCCTTCAAGTCAAGGTGGAAAAAGGTCCTACCCAAGAAAACGGCTCAGTCGGCACAGTGGTTGGTTGCAGGGGCCCACTAGGTTGTAGCGAGGGAGTCCTACGGGGTCACAAGCGGCGACGTAGTGACGCACAGAGCGGTAAAGACCAGGCCAGAAAAATCGTCGTCGCACAATGTCATATGTGTGTGACGCTCCGAGGTGTCCTGCTGTCGGGGCGTCATGACGTTGGGCGAGAACAGTGGAGAACAGTGAAGGAGCAACCAACAAGAGGTCCACGGCATCTAGGCGCGTATTGCGCCGTTATAAAGTCTCCTTATGGAGCACGAACATTCTCGCGGAAGGATCAGAGTTGTCGTTGCACAGCTGGTCAATAACGGGCGCAGTGCAGGATCACGACGCTGTTCAGAGCCGATGTTGACAAACTCCGAGATGGATAATGCTTAGTCGTCGGTAGTATGGGCGGATAAATCGGAAGGATGTACGGGATTTCGAGACAAGCAGTCAGCATCTTGGTGTAATTGGCCTGATGTGTAGAACAAATTAAATGTGTACTCTTGTATGCTAAAGGCCGAGCGACCTAAGCGGCCAGCAGGTTCCTTATCTGAGGACAGCCAATACAAAGCCTGATTGTCTGTCACTGCGCAGAAGGACCTCCCATACATATAAGGGCGGAATCTAGTCAACGCCCAAACAAGTGCAAGTCATTTCCGCTCGATTAATGAATAATTGCGCTCAGAGGAAGATAGCAGGCGGCTGGCATAGGCAACTGGTCGATGGCCTTAGTGCATCTCCAAGACACTAAGCCAGGGAGACGCAATAAGGCCACCTGTGAATGAGGCTGGCGTCACCCGTATTCATGCGATGCATCAGAACAGATGTTTGGCGCAATAGTCTGTCCCCGAAATAAAATATATTGCTGTACGAGAGAAAAAGGTACGAGAAAAGTGGTTCGTGGGAACAAGCCGATATATGCTGCATCGGCAGATTCACAGGTTTAAGGGCGCCACTTCGCAGTACGGCAACGGAGACAGGTCAGCGAGTGCTATACCATGGGGTAGGGTCGAGCGGCTGAAGTTAAGGACGGGAATTGCGGTTAGTTGTGACAGTCACAGTGGTATGAGAGAATATCACATTACGATGAACAACAACATCGGTGATGGGGCAAGTGACGCATGTGCCGTCAGAAAGTGCGGGGAACGTGGTCAACAGAACAAAAATGGCAGTTTCGGGCGGTAGACGAGCAAATTCGATTTATCGGAGGTGGTACGTGATATGGGTGTAATCATCATCATCATCATCATCAGCTGACTATACCCACTGCAGGGCGAAGGCCTCTCCCACATTTCTCCACTTAACCCGATTCTGTGCTAGCTGCATCCACTTGACCCCTGCTAACTTCTTAACCTCATTCACCCACCCAACTTTCTGCCGCCCCTTGCTACACTATCCTCTCCCTGGAATCCACTTTGTTACCCTAAACAACCATCGGTTATCCTCTCTTCGCACTACATATGCCCTGCCCATCCCCATTGCTCCTTAATTTCCACTAGAATGTCGGTAACCTGAGTTATTTCTCTGACCCACTCTGCACGCTTCCTATCTCTTAAAGTTACCCCTACCATTTTTCGTTCCATCGCCCTCTGGGTTGTCCTCAACTTAAGTAGAACTCTCTTGGTTAATGAAATAAAACAGCGCAAGGAACGGGACGAAACACAAAGGAAAGGAGACAGACACAGGCGCTTCGTGTTTCCTTCGTGTTTCGTCCCGTTCCTTGCGCTGTTTTATTTCATTATGCAGTACCAACTAGCCCGGCATCTTGCACTTCTGAACTTCATCTCTTGGTTAGCCTCCACGTTTCAGCCCCATAGGTGAGTATAGGTAAGATGCAACTGTTATATACTTTCCTCTTTAGCGATACCGGTAAGGTGCTAGTCATAATCTGTGAGTGCTTGCCAAATGCGCTCCATCCCAAACTTATTCTTCTTGTTATTTCCTTTTCATGGTCCGGATATGCGGTTACTACCTGTCCTAAGTAGACGTATTCGCCTACTACTTCGAGTACTTCGCTACCTAATGTAGACTGCTGTACTTTTTAGAGGCTGTTGAACAACACCTTAGTTTTCTGCATATTGATTTTCAAGCCTACCTTTCTACTTTTTTTGTCCAGGTCATCAATAAATATTTACAGTTCATCCCCCGAGTTGCTTAGTAAGGCCATGCCATCAGCTAATCGCAGAGAACTGAGGTGTTCTCCATCTACCTTTATCCCTGACTGCTTCCATTCCAAGTCTCTGAATACTTCCTCTAAGCAAGCTGTGAATAGTACTGGAGAGATTGTGTCTCCTTGCCTAACACCTTTCTTTATGAGAATTTTGTTCCTTTCTTTATCCAGAACTATAGCTGCTGTGCAGCCACTATATTTATCTTCCAGCGCTTTCACGTACGGCTCGTCTAACCCTTGATTTCGCAATGCCTGCCCCACCGCCGTGGTTTCAACTGAGTCAAATGCTTTTTCGTAATCAATCGAATGCTATGTATAAGGGCTGGTTATATTCCAGGCCTTTTTCTATCACCTGATTGATGGTATGGAATATGACAGATAGTCGAGTACCGTTTCCGAAAACCTGCTCGATCCTTTGCTTGATTGCAGTCTAAGGTCGTCCTGATTCTATTAGCGATTACCTTAGTAAATACCTATACGTAACAAACAGTAAGCTGACTGGTCTAATTTTTAAGGTCCTTAGAGTCCCCTTTCTTATGAATGAGGATAATGTTTGCATTCTTCCATGGTTCCGGTACCGTCGATGACACCAGGCACTGCGTATACAGGGTGGCCAGTTTTTCTAGCACGATATCCCCCCGTCCTTCAACAAATCTGTAGTTATCTGATCTTCTCTAGCTGATTTCCTCCTTTTCATAGTTCCTAAGGCTTTCTTGACCTCGTCCTTCGTCACAGGTGGAACGTCTGACTGTTTTTCCCTACCGCCAATTTCATTACGCTCCTGACTACTTTGGCTACTGTAGAGATCTGTATAGAACTCCTCGGCTACTTTGACTATCTTGTCAATATTCGTGATGACGTTGCGCGCCTTGTCCCTTATCGCATACATCTGGTTTTTGTCTATGCCCAACTTCTTCTTTACCGCTCTAAGGCTTCCCCCATTCTTTACAGCATGTTTAATTTTCTCCATGTTATACTTCCTTATATCGGCCACCTTGCGCTTATTGTTTAGCTTTGATTTCTCGGCCAATTCGATCTTGTCTGTTGGATTGGAAGCTTTCATATTCTGGCGTTTCTTAATCAAATCTTACGTCTCCTTAGACAGCTTGCAGGTATCCTATCTAACTATCCTACCGCCTACGTCTACCTCGTACTTCTATAACACAAGGCGAGCAGAACAATTAATCAAGACAGCGTGGGCCGTTAAACATTGATGCCTTGGATCACATCGTGAGGGCAGTGGTAGATGATAGTGAATAGAACAGGGGTATTGCGGCCGCAAATGGTCACGGGTGCAGTGCACAGTCCTACGATGGCAGCGACACTTCCATTGCCGATACGAAAGGCTGATGAGTTGCGGGTGTGACAACTTTTCTGAGGCTATGGCGAAGTGAAGAGCTGAGGACAGAAGTCTGAGCACCAGTGTCAATGAGGGCACTAACAGGGACAAAGTTCACGCAGATGTCTAAAATGTTGCGGCAATGAGCACGGTTAGCAGAGGATTTTCAAGCCGGGTCGTCAATGCAGCTTCAACCTGCATTGCTTAGTCATTTATTAGGCAAGCGCTTCATTGCTTAGTTTCCCAAAATATAGCCAGAAATACGGGGCGATGAGGGGCGAGGTTGGGGCGAGCGGAGGCAGTGGGTTCTGGGGAGATGGCAAACGGCTAGAGGTACGCGGGGCCATAGAGTTGAAGTCACGGGAGGGGGTGTCACGAAGAGAGGTTGGATGAGGGCAGCGGTCATGATAGTACCGTGCTTGACGTGGCGGTACCCAACGGCCGCGGTAATGGCGAGAATTGTGACCGATACGGGAGCAGATAAAAGAGATAGAGCGATTGTCTGAGGTGCGCTATTCTGCTGGGGGGAGGCAGCGGCAACGGACCGGGGTGGGGAAGGCCACATGAGGAGCCTCTGCAGCCACGACTAGAACTTTAGGTTCTAGCGAGGGCGGTGCGAGCGGCTGCCCAGAGTTGAAGCCCACGTTCGCGGTCAGGCCTACATTAGCAAATTCCTGGCTTATGACGGCTTGGATTAGGGCATCTGCCGGCTGAAGAGTGAACGGAATAGGCATCATATAGCTTCTGCCTCTTGGTGAACAATCCTTGTCAAGTTGGACGAATGAGACGGCCGCGACAGTTTTGGGATATCATCACACGAAGACGTAGCAGATCTATTTGGCAAGCGGTCAAAGCGGTGAGCAATCCGACGATATTTTGCTTGCTGAAACTGCCGGCAGACCTTGCCGGTGACTCAGTATTCGACAGTTGTAGAGCATTTGGAAGACAGGAGATTGGAAGCATCGTCTGCGATTTCTTTTAAAGGAGGCATGCCACGGTCATCCAATATATTGTTACGAAGAGGTAAGACGTCGGAGCGCTGAACAAGACGATAGGGTAGGGAGCCCAGCTGGTGAACGGCAGCGCGTCCGGCACAAGAGTCTTTTTCCAAAGTCTTTTTACTTCGCTTGTCTTCTAAACTTTATCTTCTTCTGTACTGTTACATTTTCCTCCTGGGCAGACGAAGCCCCCCGGGATGGGTAGTTATTCGTTTCCACAAGAGTGACACGGCTTCATCCGGGCGACATGGGCAACTTTAGTTCTGACTGAACGACGACCACTTGCTGTCATACGTGCTATTTGGTAGTTCACTTCACTGACGCGTTCAAGCACAACGTAAGGGCCAGCGTAATGCGCCAACATTTTCTGCGCTAAACCACGCTTTCGGAGAGTTCGCCAAAGCTACACTAAATCTCCAGGGGCGTAAGACACATGGTTATGACGGCTGTCGTACCGAGCTTTTGAACGCTGTTGCGAAGCGAGAATTCGCAAACGGGCGAGACGGCGAGCTTCTTCGGCTCGACAAAGAGTTTCCGCAATGCACGGTTCATCGTTGACGGAGTAAGGAAGAATGGTATCTAGACAATACCGAGGAAGACGGGCATATAGCAGGAAGAACGGGCTGTAGCCAGTAGTCTCATGAGTTCCGGTGTCGAATGCAAACGTTATAAATGGCAGTATAGTATCCCAATTCTTGTGGTCAGATGCGATGTACATAGATAGCATGTTTGTGAGTGCGCGGTTTGTGCGCTCCGTCAAGCCGTTGGTTTGAGGGTGATATGGTGTGAAATGCCTGAAATGCGACGCACACAAACGAAGAAGCTCTTCCACAACATTTGCCATAAACTGGCGACCTCGGTCACTGATGATCACTCGCGGAGGTCCATGGCGGATCACAGCACGGAGCAAGAACAGGGACACGTGGTGAGCGGTGGCTGAAGGAAGAGCTGCCGTTTCGCAGTAGCGGGTGAGGTAGTCGGCACAAACCACGATCCAACGATTTCCGTCGGATGACTTCGGGAAAGGACCCATAAGGTCGATTCCGATTTTCTCAAATGCGCCACGTGGTGGAGTCACAGGATACAGCAGGCCCTGTGGCGTGGACGCAGGGCGTTTGTGTCGCTGGCACTCAGTGCATCTCGCCACATATCGCTCAGTCGTCTGGCGCATCTTTGGCCAATAAAACCGGTCGCGGGCACGATGGAGCGTTCTTGCAGATCCCAGGTGACCGGAAGTGGGGTCGTCGTGCATGGCGCGTAAGATGCACGAGCGGTAGCTCTCGGGAACCACAAGCAGAAAATTCGTACCGGTGCTTGAGTAAGCCTTTTTGTACAAAAGGCCATCACGGAGACAAAATGGGCTGGAAGCAGTGGAATCCCGCGCCTCCGCAGCAGGGGCTCGATGCTTATGTCGGTCTCTTGCGCAGTCTGCAGAGCCGAGGCGTCGGGAAACTCGAGCACCACGGAGGCGATGTAATGATCGAAATCACCAGAGTCACATTCAGTCGTAGGAAGAGGAAGACGTGAAAGACAGTCTGCATCGGCGTGTTTGCGGCCACTCTTGTACGAAACGGTGAAGTCGTACTCTTGCAGACGAAGGGCCCAGCGTGCCAGACGACCAGATTAATCACGAAGGTTGACAAGCCAACACAGGGCATGATGGTCCGTCACAACCGTGAAATGGCGTCCATATAGGTAGCACCGAAACCGCTGAACAGCGAAAACTACAGCAAGACACTCCTGCTCCGTAACAGTGTAGTTACGCTCAGGTTTGCTGAGGGAACGGCTTGCATACGCAATTACATGCTCGCCTGTTGTCGAACGTTGCACAAGCACAGCGCCAACACCAATCCCACTTGCATCAGTGTGGACTTCAGTCGGAGCGGAGGGGTTGAAGTGCAGTAGTATGGTATGTGACGTAAGGAGAAACTTTAGTTGGCGGAAAGACGTGTCGCAATCTGAGGTCCAGTGGAAAAGGACGTCCTTTTGTAGAAGGGATGTCAGAGGGTAGGCGACGTCGGCAAACCTTGGGATGAATTTTCGAAAGTAGGCAAACAGGCCCAGAAAACTGCGGAGCTCCTTTTCAGTCTGTGGTCGTTGGAATGCTGCAACTGCTGCAGTCTTCTGTGGATCTGGCCGAACTCCATCGCGGTCGACGAGATGCGCCAGCACCAGCGCTTGACGTTCACGAAAACGGCCCTTTTTTGAATTCAGGACAAGGCCAGCCTTCTGTAGGCAATCTAACACAACAACGAGTCACGTGTTATGTTCAGTAAAAGTCCGGCCAAAAATAACAACATCGTCTAAATAGCACATGCAGATTTCCCACTTGAGGCCACGAAGTACTGTGTCCACAAATCTTTCAAATGTGGCCGGCGCATTACATAGGCCGAAGGGCATCACGTTAAATTCAAATAGGCCGTCCGGAGTAACAAATGCAGTTTTTCCTTGTCAGCAGGGTCCATCGGAATCTGCCAATAACCCGATCGCAACTCAACTGAAGAGAAATAAGACGCGGAGAAAAGGCAATCTATGGCATCGTCGATGCGTGGGAGAGGATACACATCCATTTTAGTGATGGAGTTGAGGCGACGATAGTCAATGCAGAACCTCCATGTTCCGTCTTTTTTCTTCACCAATATCACGGGAGCAGCCCAAGGACTGGAGGATTCCTGTATTACGCCCCTGTTCAACATGTCTTGGACTTGCTCGGTGATGATCTTACGCTCTGATGGTGATACACGGTACGGCTTTTGACGGATCGGATGGGCAGATCCCGTGTCAATCCTGTGGCGTGCGCGCGACAGCGGAAAATGTTGCGAGCCGTCGGACTGCGTGAAATAAAAGACGGATAGGTGCTGGGACAAGAGGTTCTTCAATATCTGTCGTTGTGAGGTGTTCAACGATGCGCTGATCATCGGAAGAAGCTTTTCGTCAGCAGGGCAGTTAGTAGCGAGGCGGTATAGGAAATGAGTAACGACAGCTACACAATTCGGGAGTGTTGCGCTACATGAAGCTAGTTTGGAACCCGCTGGGAAAACAACTGGTTCCGATGAGCAATTTATAGTCCACAGTCCGGTACGGCCCTCTTCAACGCGAACCAAACAATGAGGCACTAACGCATTTTTCTTTACGCACTGTAAATTAAGAGGCGCCACAGTAGCCTCAAAAGAGTTGTTAATAGCACGGGAGCAAGACACCTGGACACACACTGCTGAATGTGGCGGTATGACGACTTCATCACACACACACAAAACGTCTTCATAATTTGACGTTTCTTCCAAAAGTTCACAAGGAAGAGAACCACCAACACTTAGCTCTCCCGTTCGACAGTCAACTGTAGCGCCGCACATACGCAGGAAGTCAATTCCCAAGATTACGTCGTGTGTAGATCGGGGCAGTACTGAAAACTCCGCCGGAAATACTGTGCCCCCCAAATAAACTTTAACGCTGCATACCCCAACCGGATGCAATAAATCTCCACTTACTCCATAAAAATTAGCAGTTTTGTCCCAAACAAACATAACTTTGTTCTTCAAAAGATTCAGAAAATTTAAACTCATTACTGAAACAGTAGCACCAGTGTCTACCAACGCCATCGTTGGCAAACCAACAATCACATTGACCTTGTTCTTTAACATGCACACAGACGGAGGAATAATAGGTAGCAGCGCACATTGTCCAGCGACCTCACCTCCATTGGCCGCGCTGGCTAGTTTTACTGCGTTGGTGGTGGAGATCGGCGCCGTGGAGACGGGGAGCGGCGCACACGAAATGACGGAGGTGGTGTCACACTACGGTCAGGCGCTGGAGAATGGCTTCGGAGCCCTTCGTTTTGAAAACGGCCCCTCCGGGAAGGATGTTCTGGCCGATAGTTCTCGATGGTGGGCTGGACGATGCGTAGTATATCATAGTTTTGTAGTCTGGCAAAGAATACCGGACCTTGTTATTCTATTTCCGAAGTTTTGGCGCCTTAGACGCATTCCCTATATGGAAGTAAATCGTTGACGTTGACACCGCGAAGCTCCCCCCACAACATGGAGGAAGGAAACAACTTAGGAGAGGCCCTTGCCATTCCTAATGCATTGGAGAAAGTGTGGCGGAAGTGACATCGAAATTTAGGGTTAGCCAAGTCGGGCCATTAGCAACGGCGACGCTGTTGCTATGAAAACTCGTGCCACTAGCAACAGCGTTGCTAAGGGCCCTAGGTACGTGAGCGTCGAAGAGAAAGGGTAAAGGAGGAGGAGAGAAGTTGCAGCGTCCGGTCGAGGCGCGGCCGCGCCGACTTCAAAAAAATGACGTCAGGGCCTCTACTAAGCTTTCCTTCCTCCATGCCCCACAACAACGGTCGCCATGTAGAAACGCTTTGTGACGTCACAGAGCGACGCCGGCCATTGCATCGTCTGCTGTGCCCGCGCCGATAAGCTGAATACACTGTACTGTGTTCGCGCTTGCTAACATGACTACCAAAAAGTCTATTCAGCATGTTTCTAAAAACGGAACACAGAATGGAGTGAAGCGCGATTTAGTTTTAGCCCAGGCATCCATATTCGGTGCGACCGCCGCCATCATACTGCCCTCACCGCTGTGAACACCGTCGCGCCGGCCATGTCTTCCGCTCAAGTCGTCTGCGCCAGCAATTTATAACGCAGATCCCTTGCGTAGGCGTCAAAAAAGGTGTCGCAAAAAAAAAAAAAAACATTTTCTTTATTACTAAACAGCAAGGTTGAGAGTAAAGAAATTTCTAGATTGAGTGGTTACTTTACTAAAACGCCTCACTGACCAATTACAAAGGGCAGTCCACTGCGGTTTCACTGCGGGGTAATTTAGGCCTAACGACAATTAGGGAGAATCAGACAGTCAGGGCGCCGTCCTCCTTCGCGCTCGCGGGCGCGCTGTTGCTGTACGATTGCGGCATCCGGTGCTCTTAGCCTCTTGAGCTTATCGTCTACTTTCATGGCGTGGTTCGGGGCTAATTTGGGCCGCCAACGAGCAGCGTAAACGATCTGCAGCTATAAGAAGTGACGGCTGAGGTATTGGGTGCCTTAATGTAGTGCGCCGCGTCCAATACGTTACGCTGCTGGCTCTCGGGCGGTACCTTAAGAATTTAGAAAAGCGCTGTCGGACGGTATACCATATACATTGAGCATTTGATGTGTTACTTTTCAGACATGTTTCAGTGTAAAATGTATATGCTGTTCGAGCGGGTCAGCTCGTGCATCTTTCTTACTCGGGTGCTGACGCGCACCTGACTCCCGCCCACAAATGCCGTTATTGCCTAGGTTAAAAGCGCTAACAGAGGTCGGCGCAAAGGTCAGTTTGCGGTAGCCTTGCTTAGCGGTATGTCTGCTGTTTGGCCGACCGTGGCTTCGCGTAACTGCGGTTTACGCTGCTCGTGTGCAGAACATAGAGCAGACAACACTGCGGGGGCCTATGTTGTCACCGGCTGCGCCGGTTGCCAGATCAGCAAGCTGTTCCCGAAGAAGCGAAAATGATAGTTTTAAAAATATATGTAGCTCCGATACAGCTCAAACGTTGCTCCGATGCAGTTCAGACGCGCACCGTACCCGCAATACAGAAAATGACGTTCGCAAGCATGAGAGTCGCATCCCAAAGGCTGTGCTTGTTGACGCGCTCATACATAGCGAGCCAGTTTCCTACGTCAACGTGATTGGGGCCGCAAAAGTTGCTCGAATCACAAGGCTGCGTCATGATGACGGTGGTAGCTGGTTGTGCTGCGGTAGAGGGTGCCGTATCGGATGTCATACTACTGGTACCAAGCTGCGACCACTGCAGAAATCCAGGTCTGGCTTTTAAATAACTCCCTGGAATCCTCCACCAAACGTTAGAGGAAAGTGCACAGCGGTAAACGTAACAGTTCACTATAAGTGACAAACACCAGAATGAACAAAGCCTAGTTTCAGCGTAATCTTTCTCACCACACCTCACCCGCACGTTGTCGTCGTTTCGTACGGCATACCGTAACCGTAACAGTGTATTGAAGACAGTCAAAAGGTAACAAAATATGTTACAGTTCGGATATCATCCCTATGAAGAAAACGGATACTGAATGAAGAGCATGCCTTTTGACTTTTGCTTTAAAGGATAGGAGGCCAGGTTTTCTTCGCCGTCCATCACTTGGAGTCCCTTTTTCCATCCTATCTTCGTGATAAATTTGCATCCTCTGTTTGGAAAGAAAATTAACTTCACAATTCAGATATATGACCACAGCGGATATTTGTCCGCCTATGGGATCTCTTACGTGTCATGGCACCTGTGTCAGCGAGAATGGGCTGTGGTGGCTATAGGGATTTACTTGTATTTCCGTCCTCTCTCGTGTTTACCTTTACCTTGGGATGTTTGCGTTCAGTAAGAGAGCTAGTTCTTTTTGTGATTAGGAATAGTATTCACAGATGCATGCCAACTTCATTTTTCGCTTACCTGTACCTTAAATGTCCTTCTGCTTTTCATCCCTTTCGCTGTATCTTTCTGAGTTTGATACTATGGTAGACTTTCCGATGGACCAAAAAGACGCTTTAGAGGGATTTAGAAACGAATGCACAAGAAAGTTGAAATTATTAAAGTTCACTGCTTATCGCTCAACCTCCAGCAGAACAGAAGGGTAAAATTGATTGGTTTATAGGAAGGCAAAGGCACGGCAACTGTCTCGTTTGTTTTCTTGGACACCTCACCGCGCCGTAAGGGAAGGAAGGGAGGTGGGAGTGAAAGTGGAAAGAGAGAAAGAGGAGCCGTAGCGGAGGGCTACGGACTAATTTCGACCACCTGGGGATCTTTAACGTCCGCTGACATAGCACAGCACACGGACGCCACTTCCTTTCGCCTCCATCGAAACGCAGCCGCCGAGGTCAGGATCGAACCCGGGTACTCCGGCACAATAGTTGGGCTGCTTACCACTGCACCATCCCGGCGGGTCGAACAGAAAGGTAACGAACGCTGCCGTATTCCGCTTCTGAGGAGCTACGTGCCCTGTGCTCTGATATGTGGGCTACCGATTAGCTGCCGAGAGACTGCAGTGCACCATGAAGACGGCAAAATGCGTAATATCTAAATACAACATAGTTTAAGATATCTCCCTATTAGTCGGTTCAAAGGAAAGTAAAGGCAGTAAAGGCGCCGTATATGACAGACTTGTTTCGTGGACACCCGAACTGCGCCGTAGAGGGAGGGAGAGAGGAAGTTGGGAGTGAAAGAGAAAAGGGAGAAAGAGGAGCTGTAATGGAGGGTTGCGGAGTAATTTCGACCGCCTGTGGATATTTTTAACTACATAGGGCTATGCTACAATTCGCCGCCGTCATGTGCTACCACCGATACAGCCGTAGCGAAATGTAACGAAACTAGGAGCTTCAGTCAAAGCAGCGGGCATTTCGGCCATTCCAGTACCGTGCATTCGGACGCCCAACGCTTCCTCCCACGGACATGCTCCGACGTGTTCAATCTACACGTATCGCAATGTGTGTGCAAAGCGCTGGCAAAGCCCAGCGCTCGAGAAATAGGTCGTCATCCTCGCCCGTTAACAGGAGGTTCCTACGCGCCGCCGTCGTGTCTGATTCAACAAAGCTTCCTCTCATGAATCCATCTCCCTTTCCCTCTGAACTGCCGCGTGTATAAGAGGTGGTGAAAGTTGGCAGTTCCCAGCCCTACGGGGGCTGGGATGGGAAGGTCAATGCCGCTTACGGTGGTGGCTAGCCAGCGACTCAATTTTATCTGTTGTAGGCCATCATTGCACCCGCCACTGCTTCGGGGGTGGACGACGGCTATTGTTGCAGCACGCGTCTTTTTCTCCCTGTTCTTTTTCCTTTCCTCTCTATTTTCTGTTCTGTCCGCACGAGGCAGCGGAGATGGCTCAGCTGTAGAGCCAGTAGCTTGCTTGTACATTTTCTTTTCCTTCTTTCTACAGCCACAGCAACAACAATGCTGAGTAAGACGACGAAGAGACGACGACGAGACACCTCCTTTGTGAGCGTATCATTTTTCTCTTGGGGCCTGCTTATTTAGATTTTCGGGGGTATGTTGAAGGGTTGCTGATTTTGGCTCTGATGGGGCTGCGACAGGTAGGTCACCGCCGCCTGCGGCGCGGGCCAACGTAGCACCGTATTTTACTTGTTGTAGGCCGTCGTTGCACCCGACGCTGCTTCGGTGGTGGACGACGGCTGTTGTTGCGGTGTGCATCTTTCTCCCCCTCTTCTTTTTGTTTCTTCTCTATTTTCGTTTCTGTCCGCATGAGGTAGCGGAGGTGACTCAGCTATAGAGGCAGTAGCAGGCTCTTGCAATTTCATTTCGTCTTCCTACCGCCACAGGAACTCTAGCGCTTCCTACGTGATGTAATAAACGTTGTTTTCGTTAGTGGACGCCTCCGTTTTGCCGGGACTGTCGATGCCTTTCGCTGGCCCTCGAGCCGCAAGGCCAGCGCTACCCTTGGGGACACGAGCCACATCTAAGACCTGATAGGCAGCGCAGGGATGTCCCAGACGCGTATTTGGGTTTGCTCGGTACAGTGGCTCCGCAAGGGACAAAACGACAAAAGAGACGAAGAAAGCGGGCTATTCCGACTAGCGTCTACCGCCCTCAGGAGCCGAGCAGCCTAGCGATTAGCGGCGCATGCTTTTTCTATGGGCGTCATGTTGGACGCGGCACTAGCTTGAGAGAGCCTATAATACTATACTACTACTACTACTGCTACTAAATAATAATAATAATAATAATAATAATAATAATAATAATAATAATAATAATAATAATAATAATAATAATAATAATAATACACATTAATATTTCTTTACTAAATTACGACTGTGATGATAATATTTAGCCAGTTAATTCGGTCGTTACCTACAGACAATTCAGTGCCAACTTCGTGTAACGAGTCTATCTCTATACTACTACTACTACTACTAAATATAATCATCATAATTGTAGTAGTAGCAGTAGTAGAAGTAGTCGTAGTAGTAGTAGTCGTAGTAGTAGTAGTAGTTGTAGTAGTAGTAGTATAGGCTTTCTCAAGTTAGGGCTGCGTCCAACATGACGCCCATTGAAAAAGAATGCGCCGTTAATCGCTAGGCTGCTCGGCTCCTGGGGGCGGTAGACGCTAGTCGGAACAGCCCCCTTTTTTCGTCTCTTCTGTCGTTTTGTTCCTTGCGGAGCCACTGTACCAAGCAAACCCAAATACGCGTCCCAGACGTGCCCCGCGCAACGAAGAGCTCAACGACAAGCCGGGAGCAGTGCGACGAGCCCTTTGTGATAACTGGTTGCCTGCAGTGGTACGACAGCGCTGGATTCTTGCCTGCGAGGTTTGGTGAGTGCGGGACGTTCTTCTACTGAGGTTTGCCAGGCTTTTTTAGGGTAGAAAACACAGCTGGTAATTGTGTTGTCGGTGCTGCCGGGTTAATTTGCAACAAAGAACAGTGGGCAGTAAAGGCAGCACTCGAAACGGCCATGTATTTGAAGTCGTTGCGCAAACCGAAATTGTTGTAGCTTGCGAAGGTGTTGAGCGTGAATATCTTAGACGAACTCGGAAACCAGAAGTGTTAAAGGTAATTTTTTCGTTGGAAGCTGAAATGACGAGCTCCTAGAATGCCTTGAGAATATTGAGGAACGGGAACTAAAGAAAAAAAAAAAGAGGAGCTTGAAGTAGGGCACGCCAAGAGCACGAGGAGAGTGAAGAGCGGTTTGCCCGCGGAAAGAAACTGATGCAGCAGGAGATTTCAGCACGTCGAATGAGCGTGCAAAGACATAAAACTTAAAATTGCCATTCAAACTGACGGTTCCTGACCGCGAGACTGTCTGCGCCCATTTGTAATTGCCGAGGATATGGCAAAGTATTTGGCAGACTTCGAGAGTGTCAGCAGAAGTAAGCGCTTCGAGCGAGATAGTTGGGGACAGAGATTGGTAGCTCTTCTCTCCGCTGAAGCGTTTGAAGAAATAAAGCACATTTTAGGCAACCGTTTCAAAATATACAATGAACCTAAATAGTCATTGCTGGTAAAGCGTGCTGTCGCCGCAAGATCATCGGAAGAGGTATGAGCGTGAGAAAAACTGTACCAACTCGTACTTGGGTTTGGCGTATGAGTTGAAAGCCGCTGTAACCGAATGGCTAGACAGGATGTCTTGGAGCAAATTGAACTTGCACAGTTGGGAAAGTGGCCGAGCAATGCGACCGCAGCAGAGAGCCGACTCAGCCTTGAATAGAAAAGTATCGGGTTACCTTGGTCGAGCCACTGGCAGCTGAGACGGTTGGCTCCGGCTCCATCGGCGAGAAATCCGCAGTGACGCCGTCAAACGAGATTAACTGCACGCCAACCCAAATAACTGTAGGTGTTCCGGTTCCATCAAACGAGAGTAGTTAACTGACAGTAACTGAACCGCCTCTCGAGTCAAAAGCAGAAGCTTGTGTAGAACGTGGCGGAGATAGAAACGCGCTAGGAGATGACAAAATTGCAATTTCCGATGTGCGTTCTTCCATAGACGATGTCAACCAAAAAAACTAAATGCCGTTCGTGGAAACTGCGCAGCCCCCGAGTGTTGATCAGCGAAGGCAGAACCATGAGAGATGGTGGTGGTGAAAACGTTTATTTCATATTGGGAGGTTGGACGCGGAGCCTTAAGGGCTTCGGCTTTACAGTACTGGGTGGAGACCCTAGTCAGGGACCCCATTGGCGGCTGCCACTGCTCGCGCACGCCGCGTTAAGGCCTTTTGGGCCTGTAGGTCGCAGCAGCTGAGCAGGGTCGCCTCCCAGTGCTTCCGGGAAGGGTTAGGGATGGGGGCAATGGATGGGTTTTGTTGGCAGGCCCATACCATGTGGTAGGTGTCAGCCATCTCCCCACAGTACTAGCACTGTCCAGTGAATTGGAAGTCAAAATGTTTAAGTACTGCCGGGCACAGCATCGTGTTAGTGAAGAGGCGCATTAGCAGCCTCTCGTTCGCTTTTCTTAACCCTTTGCAGGGGTTAGGGCAATTGCGGTGAGAATTTTGGTAAAAAATTCCAATATCTTGTAGGCCGGATTGTAGGCCGGATTGGAATCGATGTTCTCAGCCGATTCGAGTCCCGAGGAAACTGCCCGGAGAGAAAGCGCGCGGGCGGCTGCGTCAGCTGCCTCGTTCTCTGCAAGACCCTCGTGGCTAGGAGTCCGGACGAGATATTGGCACGCGGGGTCCGTGTCCCGACAGCAATTTTGTAATATTCTATACGCTAAGGGGGTGGTCCACCCTTGGGCGACGTTCCGGCAATCCCCTCGTGAGTCGGTGATGATATATTTAAAAGTGTGGTCTGAGGCGGCGAGTGCAATGGCTACCTCTTTAGCGTGTTATAGATTTGGCCTTGAATGAAAGGCCAAAGACTGTGTTCCCGTTGTGAACGACTCCTGCCGTGTACCAGCCCCCCGGATGGGGGCCCGAGGCATCCACGTAGAACACACCTGATTTGTAGCCATAATGGCGGGCCAAGGCTTGCGCCCGCGCCAGGCGCCGCCCATTGTGGTCTTCTCGCGACATGTTGGCAGGGAGAGGCCGCACTCTGAGGGCGCGTCTCCAGAGTTATGGTATGCGGAGCCTCTCCTCTGTGAACTGTTTATGTTAAATGTTCAGCCATGAGAGCCACACTTGTGCAGTTGACAGCTAATAACTAGAGATGCATCCGGAACCTTTGTGCCCTGACACGCTCACTAGTATTTGTATTCGCAAAATCAACACCATCATTGCGAACGCTGACACGGCGTGCATGGCCTTCACGCGACCCAAGTGCCCCTGCTGTCGAAGGAACTCGATCGTGCGCCAGTTAGCGCTGAGCGATGCGGTACAACGGCGGATGATGGTAACCTGAGTTGCGGGCCGCCAGAGAAAATGCCTGTCTCGAGAGCTGGCGTGAGCGGGTGTTGTTCGGACTTCACTAGATGCGAATCATGCACTGCTGGCCGCGATGCAGATGCGGCGCCGCACTTTGACGACGCCCGTGAGATGCTCGCTGCGGTTACCACTAGTGTGCAGGAGCTGGCGCCAACAGAAAGCAGAAAACGAGCATTCAAGTGGGGTCGCCGAAAAGAGCGGCAAGGCAGACGCAAGAGAGAATGCAAGCTTCGAAAGGACAGGAAACTCAAACGATTGCGAAAGGAAAAGAAGCGACGATCCCAGCGGCACAAATGCGTCCGTGAAAATGCGTGACTGGGGCGTGTCGTATCCCGCACAAGTTTCAGTTTCATTTCCATACACCAGTGCTATCATCTTCATCAGCACTTTTTTCCCTCTCTTCTCTGGACCTGACACGCTCAATCTCTGTCTTAAATAACGTCTGCCCTGAGCTGCGGTCTGCGCCTGTTCGTTCCGTCCGTCCGGATACTGGACACCACATCATGCTGACGAGGACGCGAGCATAGTTTTTCGTTCGGAAAACTGTACTTTCGCCATCATGTCGGGCGGATCATTCTCGGCACCCCCACCGCTCCTGCCTACGGCAGGCGAACCTGAAGTACCTTGGAAACAGTGGAAGCTGGTCTTCCTGAACTTCCTGGAAGCAGTGGGAGGCGACGAGCTAGAGCCCAAGCGTCGCAAGGGAATTCTTTTGAACTCTCTCGTAATAGAAGACCACCGTGTGTACCCCAGCCTCTCAGACAGAAGGAGCACCGGAGAGTCTTGGGCAAGTGTCATGTCAAGTGCTGACGAGGACCCTTTCAATGCTGCTGTCGCAACGCTGGATGCTCACTTCGCAATAGCAACCAATGATCTGGTGGAAAGTTACTGGTTCCGTCAGTTCAAGCAACTACCCGGTGAGAATTTTCAAGCCTACGTAAACGGTTTGAGAGAACGCTCCGCTACGTGCGATTTCGGAACTGCAACTGACAGCATGATCCGTGACCAATTACTTGAGGGAACAACTTCACAAAAGATACGAGAGCGCTTACTTTAAGAAGGATCGTCTCTCACTCTTCAACGCGCATTTGACATTGAAACGCAGATCAAGCAAGGAAAAAGGCAATTAGAAAAATTCAACATCAGCGCTTCTGTGAACCGCGTTCGAGAATCAAAAACAGACTCATTCAACCCCTGCATGGTACCTGCTACCATTATGGTTTAACTTCGCTATGCGCAAATTTCTCTGCATGCCCAGCAGAAGCCAGACACTGCCGCAACTGTGGAAAGATTTGACCATTTGCAATCATCTGCAGGTCAAAGAAAAAGAAAACTGCTAAAAGAAGAGCACCGCACCAAAAAAAGAGACAGCCAACGCCATTAAAATCTTAATCGTCAACAATAAGGATGGCCCATCAAAAAAAATTTGTGTCACAGTTACGATAGGGTAACGTCCTTTTTCTCTCATTGCTGACACTTGCGCTACAGTCTCTCCGCTGAGCGAAGAACAATACCGCAGATTCTCCGCGGATGTCTATGCGTTGTGCTCGCTTCGTGTCACCCTCCACAACTACTCCGGAGAAGACATAAACACCGTCGAATGCTTTCTGGCCAACGTGCCTCATGGCGAAACCACCGCCGGTGTGCTGTTCTACATCACAACCAAAGACACGTCTTTCTTGGGACACACACCATACGCAGTCTGGAAATAAACATCGTAGGTTCAACTTTGACCCGTCGCAGCGTCGAGCACGCAGACTCCCCCCCTCGCTCCCCGCCGAGCTGCAGGATCGGTTTTCGCATCTCTTCACGACGGGCCTCGGGCTCGTAAAGAACGTAGCGTCGCTCGTCCGTGCCGCCAGTTTCTGCAAAACTACGACGTGTGTCCTTGAATGCGAGAGCAAGTTTCCGAGGTGCTACGCCGTCTGCAGTCGCAGGGGGTAATAGAGCCGTTTCTCGTCGGAATGAGTCTCGCTCATAGTCGTCGTGCGAAAGAAAGATGGCTCGCTTCGGTTGTGCACGGACCTCCGCGAGGCGAACAAAGCTGGCATCGCCAACGCGTTTCCTCTTCCGCACACGGAAGAACTTCTGCATCAACTAGCAGGTGGGACATGGTTTTCAAAGCTTGAATTAGCGTCTGCGAACCACCAAGTTAACGTGCACCGGAGAGTCGCGACCTAACAACTTTTATCGCGCATGATAGGTTTCGATTCAAAAGAGCATGTCTTGGTCTGGTCTCTGCTGCGGCGGCTTTCCAAAGAATGTTGCAGGTGCTGTTGAAAGATTGCAAGAGTGGGCTCTGTTACATTGACGACATAATCGACTGGAGAAGGAGATGCCAGGAGCATAATAAAAATTTGAAACAGGTACTTCAACATATAAGCGCGCCAGGATTGAAGCCGCTGCTCCTGAGCTGCACTTTTTATGACATGTCGTTACTGGGGAAGGTTTGTGCCCAATGCCTTCGAAAGTAGACGATATTGTGAAAGTGCCTGTAGCTCATGATCTCTCAACATTGCGTTATTTCCTGCGACTTGTAGGATACTACTACCGCTTTATTCCCCTATTTGCTCATCTGGTCGAGCCGTTGAGAAAGCTTTTGAGGTCAAATCAAAAGCCTGATTGGAATGAGGAAGTTCAATGCGGTTCTGATCTCGTCACAAGCTCCTTATTAGTCATACAGTCATACAGATGTTCAACCCATAGAAGTAATTATCACCACAGATATTTCGGAAAAGGGCTTGGGTGCCGTGTTTCAGCAACGCGATGGTGAAGAAATGCGCACCGTTGAATTTGCATCGAGAACCTTGACCGCGGCGGAGCGAAGATATTCGTAGGTGAACGAGAGGATTTGGTATGCCTGTTTGCATGCGAGATCGACATGTCTACATTTGGGGACGAAGGTTTAGTTTGCGCACAGACCATCAAGCTTTGGTAACTTTGCTTTCGTCGGCTGGCACGAGACTTCGGCCCCTTCGATTATCCAGATTGTCTACTCACTTACTGTACTACAAATTATCGATCGAATATCAGAAAGGGTCTCAAAACGTGATTGCAGATGCACTTTCACGCCTGCCTATTGAAAGCGCTTCAAATCAAAGAAATAGTCTCGGTCTTGTCATCTCCGTCACAAACGAGCAGCTGCAGCTTGTTACTGCTGGAGACGAGCTATTGCAAAAGGTTGTGGGGTTTGTCACAAAAGGGTGGCTGCCGAAAATGTCCGTCAGACCTGATGTCCTTCCTTACTTTGATGTGCGCGAGGAAGTCTCAGGTGGATGACTTGTTGCTCCGAGGGGAAAAATTGTAATTTCCGATGTGCAGAAGGCTACGCATGTCAGCTTCTCACACGAAAACCACCCTGGCATAATAAGAACCAAGCAAAGGTTGAGTGACCTCTATTGGTGGCCCCGAATGGAGAAACACGTTGAGGAAGTTATAAGCCACTGTCACATTTATCAGACACTCGTGAAGTCTGCCAAACCATCTTTCGCGCGCCTTTTCAACCTGTGACATTCCCAGACAAACCATGGCAAAAGTTCGCGACGGCCATTGTAGGTTCTCTTGAATGGGCACCTTCCAACTGTCCATACATAATAACCCTGACTGATTACCACTCAAAATGGTCTGAAGTTGAATTTGCCCCAACAGTAACGTCGCATACTGTTGTCGAGGTCCTGCAAGGAGCATTCAGCCGCGAGGGTTTCCCGGACGACATCGTAACTGACAACGGACCGTAGCTCAAGTCTCAAATGTTCGAGGAATTATTGCGCGAGAGGAGCATTATACATCGTTGCTCTTCAGTGTGCTACCCTCAGAGCAACGGTGCAATAGAAATATTCAACAGCATGCTCAAAGATTGGATACAAATGGCGAGGTTGAAGAAACGCCCGTTTTAAACTTCCTTGGTTACCTAACTTGGTACGTACAGGTCGACTTCGCAAGCGACGACTGGCTTGTCACCTGCGAAGCTCCTACACAGTTTTCAACCCAGAACATGGATCAGTATTACTGGAATGCTCTCCGGGAGCGACGTACACTCCACGGCTGTGTTGAAGTCAGTTCGCGAGAGGGTGCAAGCTAAGCAGTCATACACCCAACAGTATACGGATAGAAGACGTGCTGCTAGGGCCCCAACATTTCGAAACGGTGACCTCGTTCAAGTAATGTTTCCCGCAGCTGGAGGCAAGGCATCGCTTTCATACATTGGTCGATTTGAAGTAGTCAGAAAGAGAGGCCGGAATTCATTTCTCCTAAGTGATGGTCGCATCTCGAATGCATCTAAATTAGCTCGAGTACCAGAAAACAGCTCTGCCTCTACACCGCCCTGGGCACTGCTTCCAGAAAACAAGCAGACTGGAGATTGTGAGGAACCCACACCAGCTGAAACGACATCTCAACCGCAGTCTACTCCTCCAGTGGTTGAAGCAAGTTCAACTTCTCCGCAAAGCAACGACACAGGACAAACGCTGCGTCTAAGTGCAAGAGACCGTCGCCCACCTAACAGACTTCAATACTGACTTTACTGTGTCTGCTCTTGTGCATACCGTGCTTTTACGTGTGTTTCGTGCTTTTTTAAGCGGAAGGTGATGTACCCCGCACAAGTTTCACTTTCATTTCCATATATCACTGCTATCATCATCGGCACGTTTCTCCTTCTCTTCGCTCGCGCTGACACGCTCACACTTTGTAATAAATAAATAAATTGGTTCACAGGAAGGGAAAGGCGCAGTAACTGTCACACTTGCTCTGTGGACACCCGAACCGCGCCGTAAGGGAAGGGAGGAGGGTGGGAATGAAAGTGGAAAGAGAGAAAGAGGAGCCGTTGTGGAGGGCTACGGAGTAATTTCGACCACCTGGGGATCTTTAACGAGCGCTGACAACGCACAGCACACGACGCCTCTTCGTTTCGCCTCCATCGAAACGCAGCCGCCGCGGTCGGGTTCGAACCCGGGAACTCCGGCACAGTAGTCGGGCGTCTTACCACTGCACCACTCCGGTCAGGGCAGATTTCTCACACTTTGTAGTAAATAAGAAATCTGCCCTGACCTGCGTTCTGCGCCTGTTCTTCCCTGCCGTCCGGATACCACAGTGCGGAAAGCGCAAGTAGAGGAATAGGTCGTTCAGCAAAGCGAGTGATTCGTGCTCATGTGTTGCTTCGCACAGAGCCATAAGGGAAAGGTTCCGCGAACATCTATAGCCGGAGTTTAAATGGAAAGGGTAGTCTCAGCGGTACTGCCGATGGCTTAAGTTGTAACCCGTAAAATGAGAATACAAGCCTCAAAGTTGTCACTTGTTGGTGTTTCTCTTTTCGACACAGGGATTTAAAGCATTGTATTTCTTCGGCTAGTGCTTGAAAGTGATGTATATTTGAAGTGCAATTTTCGAATTTGTGGACGCGTTTCAAGTGATGCTGAGCGGCCCCTTAAGATAGATGGATGTATAAGAAGGCAAAAGCCTGGCATAACTTAGTGGAGCTTGTGTCGTGCATGCTTGCTCACTGGTTGAGTTTTCAACGTAATTGTAACACTTGTGGGTACGATTAAAAACTCTGGAAAAAATTTTTGCAGAGTGGTTTGGAATCCAGAACGTGCAAAGGAAGTCTTCTGGCTGACTGGGCTCAAGAAAAGCGGAGACTCGGACGACCCCGGGAAGCAGCAACATCGCGATAATCCATCTGGACAGCGGAAGCAGTCCCCTGCCCTTCGGGATCTGCCTCCTTACGCGGGGCAGTCTACTATGGCTAGCCACTGTCATGTGGTACCGCCGACGCGGCCGCAGCGAAATGCAGCGAACGCAGGAGCATCAGTCAAAGCAGCGGGCATGTCGGGCAATTCAGTGCCATGCATTCGGACGCCCAACGCTTCCTCTCGCGGACATGCTCCGGCGTGTTAAATCTACACGTGTCGGCATGTGAGAGCGTGCGTGTGTGTGCAAACGCTGGCCAAGCCCAACCCTGGAAGGAGAGAGCGTCACACCCCGGCCGGCAACAGAAGGTTCCTCCGCGCCCCTGTCGTGTCTGAGTCAACAAAGATTGCTCTGACATGAATTCTTCTCCCTTTCCCTTTGGACAGCCGAGCGTATATAATGCAACGGCTGCTTCCGCTGAGGCAGACGACGAGCCTGAGCGTGTTTGTGTCAGTTTTCTTCTCTCCGGACCTTCTTCTTTTCTGGCGGTTCCTACGTGATGTTGTATTAAACGTTGTTTTCGTTACTCGACGCCTCCTAATTTGCCGGGACTACCGATGCCTTCCGCTGGCCCCCGAGCCGCAAGCTCAACGCTACTCTGGGGCTTTCGAGCCACATCTAACAGCAGATGGGGCGCTGTCTTAACGACAGCTAAAGGGAGCATGCCCTAAACAAAGCACAAAAAGATCAGTTCGCGAATATGGTTTCGCATGTTCTGACGTGCAAGTGCGAGCCTTTGTTTAAAGATGCAAAGATTGTGGGCAGAAGTTCGTGAATGAAAGCCTGAGTTTTCACGGAGGCTTTTCACATCACAAAAAGTGGTTTACTGTGTTAGAGATGAATCAATAAATTGGTACTCCGAGCGTGCCTTCCTGGAGAGCTAGCTATGTGTAAGATGTGTACCGTATTCTGCATAAGTGCTCGTTTTTCTTTAGGTTTCTTCGGTGTCTGTTCTTGATGCTCTTCCTCGTCTGATTATCTTGTTACGGGTACTTTCTGCGATTATTAGATATGTAAGGAGATTTGCTTTTCTGTTTAGAAGGCTGTTGTTGGGGGAGGATGGGGGGAGGAGGGGGGGGGGCTAGTGGCATGTGCGCAGGTAATATGCAGCCCTATATATTTTTAACTGCAACGGGAAATAAAACCAGTTGTTTGTAGCGTTCGTGTTTCTCATCTCTTTGCTTTGTCCTCGTCCTTATTGCGCTAAATTATTTTTCTCAGGATGAATTACTATAGGTCATGCGGAAAGTACAATTTCCTAATTTTATTCAAAGTAGAAAGAATTCCTTAGTGCCAGAATTCGTACACTGTAAATGTCTTACCCTGAGGTGTGAATTGTGACGTATAAATATAAATGCACAGGTTTTGAATAGCAGGAGTAAGAATAATTAGCGCTTGCTGATCAGAATTAGGGTTGCTTTACGATCACTTATAGAAGCGCCCTGAGAAATTTAGTTGAAGGAACTGATTCACCTAATCGCGGAGTTTAGGTTCATGTTATATTTATAAAACTCCTGACGGAAGCCGTATGGCTGAACTTAAGTTAATACAGACCATTAGCAGACAGTACGCACACATACGCTAAGGAGCAGCGAACACTATAAAATAGCGTGCGTCGGTGTGCGCATGCACCAAGCGCTATTTCAGCTCGAGCATTCACTTACGACAGTATCACAAATGTCGTTTGTCGAATTTAGCGTGAGCGCTCTTGCTGACGCGAGGAAAAATAGCGTCGTCAAAAAAAACACCGTGGCGCCCAAGCCACCCGCCTCGAAGAGAATTCGTCAGTTTAGTTTTTTTCCTAGTCATTGTCTTTAAATCTTGCAAATGACATTCGCTTTACTTCTTCTTTCCGACGGCATAACGAATGAGGGATAAACATGCCCTGTTTTCGATTCTGTGCGACAAACCCGCCGTTAACACCCTTAACAGGGCGCATCGTGTTGTTGGAATGGCTACGCCATGCATAAATGGCGTTGAACTGGCTACCGTCCCGGAGCGACTTTGCTGCATTTGGCCGGCGAGTAAAAAAGAAAAATGAAGCTATGCGTTTTCTTATTTCGACTCTAGATGTCACCGCTGGAGTTTGTGTTCGTGTTTTCATACGTTCAAATAGAAGCGCCGATGTGGCATACGGAGTGACGTCACGCAAATTTTTAGCCGTTTATAGAATATAAGCGCCCACACGCTATACCAAATGTCTCTAATATGTAATTGTTATTCCGTTTATGAGCGGCTTCATTTATACTACATAGTACTTCTTAACCATTTTCTTTATGGTAATAGTTTCAAGAAGGAAATTGCAAGCGTGTTACATAAGTAAAGTCACAGGTGAAGCGGCTATACTTACCACGCATTTCGTACCGTCCGGGTGTTTTACACCATTGCATTGGCACATTCGGTAATATATCTCCTGTAAAGCGAAAAAAACCCAATGCTTTACTTGGTTTGTCGCCTCGAAAATTATGTACAAAACTGCAAATCACATATTGCTGACTTCAGATTCACTACAGTTTTTTAACCACCGAAAAGTTGTTGTCGCCGTAAATGGTGAAATCAAGACTTCTGCTGCACCAGGACCGAAAGCGCTGTTAACACGCATTTATGAACCCTAAGTTTATCTTCTTCACCAGAAGTGTGGTTCTTAGAAAAGTGACACTAATTAAGCTCTAGGCTTCTTTGGAGCCCACGCGTAACGCGGTGAAGTTTGTTCTCGATGTGTAAAAATTATTAGACCTAGACCGTGCTGTTAGGCGCGTGAGCATTAGTAAAATATATGACCGTTTTTGTTTTGACACATATCTCCGCATTCTGCCTACCTCAGCTGTGGCGTTAATCAGTACTCATCATGAATTGTGCGTTACACGTTAGCTCTCCCGTGGATTCGTTGTATGGCAGCGACCTTTCAGATGCGTACTTCTCTGCTTTCGCAGTATCCTTCCAAGCTAATATGCCACGTGACAGCTTTGACCCTCTTTGTTATGGTTCTCCGAATGCCCTCTCGCATAGCTTCTTGTAACATATTGAGTGGGATTCCCCTTTCTCTTTTTATTTACGACCTGCGTTGGTGAAAGGTGCTACCTGTAATTTGCAATTACCAGTGCCCCAGAGCGGCAGGGGGCAAATAGAAAATTCGAGAAATCGACATCAAAAAACACGTGTGTCAATACGTTTATTGAATTAAGCCCAATTGCTGCCTTATGGCGGTATACACTGGCTATTCACAATAGTCGAGTTTCGAGATTTCCGGGGCTGAATAGACTTACATGTGATGTCAAGAATATTGAACTGTCATCATTAGAGAGACTCCATAGCGTCCTGATCACCATGTAAACCTCTGTACAATCCGCCGCCACATTGAAACATATGGCGAGGTGGTCAGTCTGTAAGCCCAGAACGTCTCCTAGCAAATGTTTGCAATATAAGCCCAACAGAGCTACATGTGTACTTTATCAGCTTCTCTCAACGAATGTTACCTATATGCATTTCATGGTGTCTCGAAAGGCAGCAGTCGTACTGTCAGATCAGATTCGCTTTCGAACTGATTTGGGCGAAGACGATGAGTTGGGCGTCTTTTACGTGGCTAATGAAAGGCATATCACTTAAAACCTGCTCTCTTCTAAGAATGGACGTAAAAGGACAACGGAATGAGAGCGTCACTCGAGCAATCATCGCCATTTTGCTTTGGCTGCATCTGAGTATGCCACTTTCTGAGCTCGTTCATGAAAGATCAATCTCCAAACGCATCGGCAGATTCTGTGCGATGACCTATAGGGATGTACCTTAATGCTCCCTGCTAGACCCAGTATTATTTACCACGATTCTTCTGCCTTTGGTATTGCATGGTAGTCATATGGCTACGCATGCGTGGATGCTACAGTATAAATACATTCACTTGCAACTAAATGAATGTTCCCAAGCTGAGGGTGTCGTGCAATTGGTTTTTGTAAGTAACAATTGCTACTGATTTCCTTGGTACAATCACCCAACGTATCAAGCCTCGATTTAATTGTGTGGCTGGCCTATGAGTGGCAGGCTTCACTCGACACTTAAGAGCACTGGAAGGTTTATTCTCATTGCACCTTACCTCCTCCATTGAGTCAACAGGGCCTTTAACGCTTCGGGTTAAAATGACCGGATGGTCTAGTTTGGTATAATTACGCATTACCATGTGCCAGTGCAAGTAGCCCTTCTTCCTTGTGGTTGTTCATAACGTCCTGCTGTCTGAAAAGAGTTGTTGACTTGACTTAAATGCTAATGCTGGCAGTACTTCAGATGAATTTGGTGAGATACAAGACACCAGCAGTGCTGTCGGCTGTAGGTTGCGAGTGTATGTGGTTCGAAGCAGTACTCCATCAATAGGCGTATTAAAATTTCGAAAGGAGCGGCAGAAGTTTTGCCTGATGTCAGGCACGGCGGTACCGGTGTCGATGAACGCAAGGGTACCGGTGCCTTCAGTGGAAAGGTTTATCAAGTTCGTCGGCAAAAAATGAGGGCTTAGTCCGTTCGACAGAAACGAAGTTCTTACTTCCGGAACCGCGATAACTAGTTTTGCTGTCGCATTGTCGAAAGACGCTGCATTCAAGACAACGAGCAGCGACGCACAGATGGAGAGCTGCGACGAACAGATGGGAGGTATTCGGAGGCGCGGGGCTCGGAAGCCGGAGGTTGGGCAAGCTGCTGAGGAGGGTCGTAAGCATCAGCCCAATGATAGGCTTCGTCAAAAGAATACATGACTGACAGGGTAGCGGCACTGACGCATCACTTCCCCAGCGGTGTCACAGGCGTTGCAGATTGGCAATGTATACATCACGGTTGCGAACGTTGGCGGCGTGGCCGGACAGCAGGATTGGGGTTGACTCGAAGGGGATCTCGAAAAGGAGCAAGCACTGGCGGTGAAAGCCGGGCTGTGCCGGCCTAAGTAACTGGTGCAACTATGACAGGTGCAATAACGGGAGGTACAGCAGGAGGCACTGCAACGGGAGGTGATTGACATGGTGGCGACATGCCAACGAACACTTGCTCCCGAATCATGTGTGGGTGCCAGATTGGATAGCGGGCTCGGTGCAGAGGGGAGCAGCGACAATTAGGCAAGTGACCTCCGAATGGACAAACTGATTGTTGTTATCATTTATATTAGGGCTGATGTCCGTCGTCGAGCCTAGGCTGGTAAGTCTTGGCCTTTGCTGAGAAAAATCGGGAGAAGACGTCCTCAGCGCAGCCCGTCATAGCTCTGGGAAAGATTGACAATCTCGCTAATGGAGGTGGGGTTCGTGGCAATAGGCAAATGTGTATGTCGTCCTAAATGCCCTCGAGCACGTGCTCAATGCGGTCAGGCTCGACCATGGATACACTGACGCGCTTCCATAGGTCGAGGGCATCCTCCGTGTATATGATGAAGCTTTCACCAGCCAGATGGGTGCAAGAGAAACGTTTTCGCATGACCGGACGTCCGAAGATGTTAATGAAGGCAGCCTTGAAAGCGGATCAGGTGGCGAATTACGGTTCGTGGTTTTTGAACAAAAGGTTGTCAAGATTGGCTAAGTTAAATACGACATTCGTAAGCTTCATGCTGTCAACCCACCGATTGTGGGAGCAACCTAGTCGCAGGAGCACAGACAGTCCTCCACATCGGGGCCGTCCGTGCCACTGCAAATGGCAAGATCCCGCTGGCTAGGGGCACCGGGGCCGGTTGACGATGTCGATGAAGAAGCGGCTGACTGGTTGACGTCAGATGGCATTGCAGCATGCACTTGACTGCGCAGCTCCAGTATGATTCCTAGCTGACCACACCAAGCGAAAGACGGATTTATTGACATGATGATGCGACGCTAGCGTTGGCAGTACCTGAGATGAAGCAGAGTAGAACCACAAGCCGCAGGCAATAACTTAAGATGAGAGAAAAGGGCGCCGGAGACGAGCGACGGCGACTGAGGTGCTATGGTGCAGAATTATCTTTGTATTCATTACAAGTCCTCTTTTATTTGATCTAGCTTACTTGTAGTGGCATATATGATGGACGTTGACTAAGTGGGAAACATCGTCACAGATATATAAAGCCTCGCGTTAAGAAATACGAATGTGTCTCAGCGCCTTAAGAGTCGCGCCTCCTTTCGGAGTTTCAAGCCCTCATTTAAAAAGAGCTGCCCAATGCGGCAGCTCCCAATTCTGCCGCGGCATCTGTTCTTGTGATTCCACACAAACCACCGACCAATTAGTATCACGTTACGTCAACTACGAGCTATTATCTTCAAGAGGTGTGTTATTCAAAAGAGATCCCAAAGACGGACGGACGGATGGACTTCAAAAGGCTTTTTATCGAAATGGAAGTGCTAGTGCTAGCGCACTACAACAGTTAGCCACTGCTCCTTGTCGTTCTGGTGCCGGCGATAACAAGCAGGGGCTGTTTACAATGATTAAGAATATCCTACATGATGAAGCTAGTTTCCGTAAGCGGAATTCTAGGGACGCTCTTGGCAAGTTTTAACCTCACAGTCGCCACTCGTACTTTGTTATAAAATAGTCTGGAAGGAACACATTGCACACGTTGTACTGAGTGTAGCTAGATATAAACGCGAAAGCGTTAAAGTGCTCATTCAGCACAAAATTTGACGTCAGCATTGTCGGCGTTCTGAGCGGAAAATCGCGGGCATGCCTCTTGCAGGCTTTATTGGTCCAGTGACATGGTAGGCCGCCGCTTTGCTTAACGTTGCATAACATGATAAGGCTTCGTTGGCAGCTGCCGTCAACTAGGGCTTCGCCTCAGAGATTGCAGGGTGAGATAGAAATCCAGCCCTCCCGGTCATTTGCATCCTGAGTCAGGCGCGTTTGTCGTAGTCCACGTATAGGCGTTCGTAAGGTTTGGCTAATGCATTGCTTTGTATCTACGTTGGGTTGCCATACAGAGAGAGCGGCATAGTGCATCTGTATGGCAGTGTGCGTGTGTGAGATAATAGGGGCCCGAATTAAACGATGACTTATCGAAGAAGTAGATGTGCGAAAATACTTCACATACGAAGCAGATTCCATTCCAAATGTTGCAAGTCGTCATCGCTCAGTCTCAATGAAATGGCATCGTCATGGTCATCAGCCAGTGCATAGTCTTCATAGCTCAGTGAATTGGCGGACAAGTGGAAATTAAAAAAAAAAACGTTATGCAAGGTTTTAAGACATGATATCATATTGACCCTTTGAATTATCCCATTTCGCGAACACGCCTCTCATGTATAGGATTTGAGCATATACTTCCGCGTAGGGAATCATCTCGACGATAACTCAATCTTTCCCTATGAGCACGGTTTCAAGGAGGGCTTCTGCGAGGCCCTTATTTTTAAATTTAAGACCGGTAGTCATCTAAATCTATAGTCCTGGTTTCAAGCATAAATCATCTGCTTAATTATATTTCTCGAAAGCATTTGATCGGTTCCCTCGTCACCGCCTCCTGCGTAGCCTTGCATTGATATCACTCGATGTTCGAATCGTATCCTGGGTCTACTGCGTTTTGTTGTTATGGCTGTCGTAAGAAGGAAAAGAAAATGCGCGGGCCTGCTACTGGTTCTGTAGCTGAGCCACCTCCTCTGCCTTGTGCGGACAGAATAGAAAATAGAGAAGAAAGAAAACGAAGAGGGGGAGAAAGACGCGCTCCGCAACAACCGTCGTCCACCACCGAGGCGGTGGCGGGTGCAATGACAGCCTACAACAGATAAACATTCGGTGGCAGGCTAGCCCCCGCCGCGAGCGGCGGTGACCATCTGTCCCAGCGCCATCAGGGCCAGTAGCAGCCACCCTCAGTCTCCCTCCCATTCCATCGCTTTTCGTTGTTGTTGTTTTGGCTGTAGGAAGAAAGAAAAAAGATACACGGGCCTGCTACTGGCTCAGTAGCTGAACAACTGCAGCTGGCTTTTTTGTTATTTATTTATAGAAACGGAAAGACGAGGTAACTGTCTCACTTGATTTCTGTGGACACCGCAACCGCGCCCTAAGGGAAGTGCGGGCAGAAGAGAAAAATCAGAGAAGAAAGAAAAAGGGGGAGAGCAAGACGAGTGCCGCAAACACCATCATTCACCACCTAAGCGGTGGCGGGTGCAATGACGGTTTACAACAGATAAAAATTTGCTGGCTGCCTAACCCCCGCCGCAAAGGGCGTTGACCTAACATCCCAGCCCCGTAGGGCCAGGAACAGCCACCATTCCGCCTCTGAACATTCCTCTGGCCTCCAGGCGCCAGAGGAATGGGGGCTTCAAAGTACGCCTTTTGTGGTTGTTGTTGTGGCTGTAGGAAGAAGGAAAAGGAAATGCATGGGCCTGCTACTGGCTCTGTAGCTGAGCCACCTCCGCTGTCTCGTGCGGACAAAAGAGAAAATAGAGAAAAAAAGAAAAAGAAGAGGGGGAGAAAGACGCGCGCCGCAACAACCGTCGTCCACCACCGAAACAGTGCCGGGTGCAATGACGGCCTATACAGATAAAATTCGGTGGCTGGCTAGCCCCCGCCGCAAGCGGCGTTGACCCACCGTCCCAGCCCCGTAGGGCCAGGAACTGCTACCCTGCACCACCTCCCTTCTCCGCCTCCCGCTTTTGATTGTCATTGCCAGTCATACATCTGGAACTACTGGTTACCTGTGGAGTACTCAAGGGTTCAGCTTTTGCTTCGCTTCTGTTCATAATTTTTATCAACGACCTGCCATCTGGGATTTCGTCACCCATTTGCCTGTTAGGAAAGAATGCGTCATTTATGGCCGCCTTTCCAGAGTAACGGTAGGCTACTCCTGGTGTACATTACTAAATTTATATGGACGCACGTTTAACGCAAAGATTTCATTATGCACTTCCCGTATTGCCTCAACTCCACGGCGTCGTCACTAACAAATTCACACAGGTACCTCGTTGTGGGAATACCGATCAAATTAACATTGGTAACTCACATCTCGAAACTACATTCTGGCACTTTCTGCACGTTTGGCTTTATGCGAAGATAGCTGAATATATTCCCTCCTTCCATGAGACAATATGAAACCTACGTCCACCCAAAAATAGAATATGCCGCGGCAATACTCAACCACGCCAACCATACATTATTTTCTCGCTCAACGCCAACAGAATCGTGCAGCACGCTGCTAACTTCCCAATATACAGCTCTGCCCAGTGTTACTAACTTCAACATCTCATTGAGTCTTGAACCGTTAGTATTTCACCGGGAACTTGCAGTGCTTTGCCTTTGTCACAAATTATCCTTTAACTTTCCGACCCTGCGCGAAGACTTACTGCGTGCTCCTTTCTGCTCATCTCATTGATTTTTCAACTCCCTTAGCATTCAGCGTCTGCATCTTTCGTCGAACGCCTTCAAGAAGTCTTTTCTGCCCATTGCCATAGCAGAATGGAACAGTCTTCCTGAAGTCATCTAATACTTCCAAATTTAGGCCGATACTAACTGACCATTCCAATCTGCAATAGCCACTTTTCCTCGCGCTCCTCTTCCAGCAATCCGATTTGCTTGAAATGTTGCATTTCAGTCTATTGTTTTTTAATTATCCACTTTTTTCACTCCTTATGCCTAGTGTATTTCTTTTTTATACATAAAGCTTCTTTTTATTAATTGCTGGTTGAGGTCTATATTTGTCTTTACCATGCTTTAGCCACAAGCCATGTTTTGTGGTTTTAATGTATACTTGACAGTATTTCACATCTTTGTCTCCCCCCCCCCCCCCCTCCCCGCCTCGTTATGAAAAGTCCCTTATGGGACCTTTAAAAGGTCCATAATGATGATAATGTTGATGACGATGAGAAAATGAGTTTGGATGCAAAATAGAATATTCAAGCGGTTGGAGGGAATAATGCGGTCGTTAAGTCCCTTGAAGGAGGAGCCTAGATGTCCCCTCGCCCCACCCACAAGTTTTTCCTCACTGTTGCTGTTTTCAAGCTACACCCGTGCAAGACGATTATCCTGATTTTAGCTTTGTAGTGCTGGTGTAATTCATAGCCGGAAGGTACTTGCCACAAGAAAAGAGGAAGATCAATTTAACCGCTGATGAATGAGAAAGCACCGAGGGCACAAAAAACGTAATAGAGCGTGGGCACGTCGAAAGCCATCTGGAGTGTACTTATTACGGGAGGACTTGGTATAGTTGTTAGGAGAAATAGGTCACCCAAAATGTTGTTACCACAAAAATGTTTCCCAAACCACGACGGTGGAATTGGTCGTTTGTCTGCGTAACGGACTGTCTTCAGCACCCATCGTTCTGTTTTGTACTTCCGATGAAGCGTGTGAACTGCGTGCGATAAAGATGCACAGCGACTAGCTGCACGTGCTGTCAACATTTCGCCTACCACTCTCACCAAACACATCGTACAGTTGCTTTGCCGGGCATTGACTGCACGTAAATGCACAAAAATATTTTTATTGCTCAACTTCAGTCTAGACGAAAGGCAAACGAGAATGTCTTACCATATAGGAGGGAAAAAGTCCAGTTCTCCCTAGTAACTCCTCCAAGTACTGTAGGACCTCGCGAATTATTTCTATTCTCGTCTGCCCGAAGTAGACATTGGCGCAGCAAGTAGAGCATAATATCCGCCATTTCTCTCTGTGCAGGCTTTTTTAATCACAATGAAGGACTGGCACATGCAGGTGCGTAACTTAAAGGGCAAGTTTATGCAGAAAATAAAGTGAGCTCATCTTTGTGGGCACATTTCATTTTCTTTAACGTAACAACAGTACTCTTATGGCTGCCTGTCAGGGTTTTTGAAGCTAAGTTTGTAGACATTGTACACAAAAAACTTTGCCTTGCTGAACTTGCACTATCAAGCAATCCAACATACCAACAGGGCTGTCTAAAATTGTTTGGCTGATTTTTGCGCACTAACAAAACAGGTAAACAGCTGCACTCAAATTTTGCATCATAGATTATCATAATCGTTGGCATCTTTATTTAACGCATGGAGGTTATTACACTCATGCCGTAAAAAGAAAATTATCCAGTGGCTTTGAGAGCGTCAGAGGCGTTGATCTCTTGAAGACTGGCAGTTAAAAAAAATTGAAGCTTTAACATAGCAGGTAGGAGTTGACGGATGTCATCGTCGGGCATTGATTGGCTGGAAGGTTCTGTTAATTCGCAAAACCACACGAAATTAGCTATTTTCCGGGCGCTGCCCGCTCGGGTTTCTTTTTTGATCTAGAAGGTTGATAGGGCATCCTAAACCGTCGGGACCCGGAGACATATACGCTGCTCCTCAGCCACGCAACCATGTTGTATGGCTTGGCTAAAAAAGCAGCTTCAGATTATCGTTGGGTGGTGCTTCTTTCAGTCTGAACTGAAGACTTCATGCTTGATGAGAATAAGTATGAGTGATGACTATATGATGATGACTATACAGGATTTCCGAGATAGCATGGGACAAGGTTAATAAAAGGTTGTAGGAGCTACTGGATAGGGTTCGAATCTACAGTACTGAAACGCATTTGTTTCATTTCGGCTACTTTAATAATTAGTCGGCAGTAATTGATCCCCTTTTTGAAACCTGTCGTTAAGCGCTAGAGATAAAAACATAAATTTGTAGAGTGGCACGAAAGCGATGAGACCCAGGTGGTTTCATCGTGGTGTACTGAGGCTAGTCATTTGTCGCCGAAATCGGAAAGCCCGCTTCGTGCAGCTGAATGCGCCGTAATTACAGGACTCTCAACCGCAGTTTGGTAAAATATTGTTGCCTTACATCTTGTCTTCTGCTCACGACAGGGCTTCAATCTACCATCGGCTTTGAAAAAGCCAGCAGCAGCCGATAAAAGTGAACCGCAAAAAGTCATCATCCCAGCCGCCACTGGCATAGGTGCGGAAAAAAAGCACACCGTCATTAGTAGCGTTTCTCGTTTTGAGATAAAGAGCCCTTTGGTTGCCTTATACTTAAATAAACGAATAAAAAATTATCAATATACATCAGACATCACTCAAGTGAGACTGTGCGAGACAGTGTATCACTTGGACAGCGAGGATTTCTTCATGCGCTGAGTCAATCGGTGTATGTGTGTGAATTACTGTCGTGCTCTGCGGAACAGATATGATTACAGGCTACATCGAGCGCTTTGCGCTTTGTACTGCAGCTCCCCTTGAGCTACCGGGTGGAGGCGTGATGAGTAATGACACTCCACGTGACCCGCTCTCGAGAGGCGCAGCTGCAGCACTCGAGGCGAGGCTCTCCGTGTGATGCCAAGATACTAGGCGGGGAAGTTAACTAATTTATTCGAAGATTGTTGCTACGAACTTTCCCTTATTAGTTTAAATGAAACTTGGTTTCAGTACGACGGTGCATCGGCTCAAAGCAGCAGCCTTGTCTGAGCTTGGCTTCCTAGAGTTTTCAAAGACCAGTGGGTCATGCGGCATGAACTAGTGGCCTGGCATTGCTAGGTCATCTCAGCTGACTCCTCAACAAATCTTTTGGGGCTATTCGAAATACCATGTGGACGGCATCCTCGGAAGCTACACAAGAATCACTGAAGGTAGAGATTCTGAAGGTGTGCAAAGAAACACCTGCTAGCTTCATCAGGATGGCTGCACCAAATTGTTCGAAAGATGCCAGTACTTCACATATGCAGAAGGCGACTTGCTCGAGCACATCCTTTATGTGGTTTTGCAAGGTGTTTTCAAACCCCAAGGGTAAAGTCGACCTGACAGTCTGGAGCCCTGCGGAGAGCACCAGCGGGTTACGCCAAAGGAAGAAGCATCGACTAACCCCAATAACGTTGTAATCTTGCGTACCGTACTAGGGGTTACAGCAGTAGCCTTATGAGCGAAAAAGAAACTCGTAACACAGCACGTCACTCCAAAGGACTAATCGAGTTAGGCAGGAAGGCACCGCTACTTATGTACCCTTACTGTCCAGAGGCAAACAAGTCCGGAAAGCGCACCTGTCTGCCCACCGAGCATGAACGAGCTTGCTGTCGCCGTGACAACTACATTGGTGCCGTTAAAGCCTCCTTTGCATTATCAGGGGCGGCGTCTGTCCGCAAGCGCCGTAGTTTTATTAGACCTCGCACAAAAATACCCGCAAACGAAGACATATGGCAATTACACACGCCGGAACTATCCTTGTCTTCACGGCATTGATATGGTCAAAATGGCCGTGACGTTGACTGATACCTCTGCCTCTACTGTAGCGATGCTTGTGACCCCTTGCTACGAGGATGAAACTTATTGGCGGACATCACTGCGAATGAATCGCTGATACCTTTTCTCGTTAGACATGGCTGTCGGGTGCTCTTAGCAAATGTATTAAATTCACATAATGTAAAATGAAATGTCTTTACCAGAAGGTATGATCGCAAATGAAGAAACAATCATGCGATTTAATTTTTCTTTCGTGAAATGGGGCACATTTCACACGTTAATGTTCTTTCACATAAGTTATGACTGCCAGAGTGCGCATTTATTGGCACAGAAACTGACGCAGCGCATTCTCGCAGGTATATTCCGCACCAGCCGGCAGCTATCTGAAACCCAGTTTGAGGCGAAGAAGGAGCGAAGCTTAAGATGCTTATTAAAATCCAAGGTTAGTGTGCTGTAATCGCGAAATATTCAGGCGAAAAAGGCGAGCTTTCGGTGGTACCTTTTAACTTCGCGGACGTTCATATTATTCTGAATAAGAACGATGATCGTTTGAGGAGATATTTTAAATATTCTCATGTCAGAAGCTGTTTGACCAATAAGCCGAAAGGCTGCTGAGTGCTGAAGAACCTCAGCATCTCATCATTTCAGTCGCTGAAGTCCTCCTTATAAAGATGCGCACAGATGTGCACGGTGAAGTCCAAGCACACCACAGGCACACCACAAGGTTGCTCGCGTACTTTACATTCGTACTACGTCACAAAAGTTCAAAAAAGAGTCCCTCGTAGCCTTAGTAGTTGTGGGACGTTAAGCGCAATAGAGTTCAACTTCATCAAAAAAGTAGTCAAGCATTTTGAGGTGCAAGTGTTGTTTGTGCTCCTAACAAGCTGTCAAAGTTATTTCGAATGATTAACCTTGAGCCAGCAGGGTAAAGTGGGTGCGGCGAGAAGCACGCGTGGTCTCTTGTAGAATGTGCAAGCGGCGTAATGTGCAAAATTATTTTACGTCGTAGAAAAATGTACATTAGCCAAGCTGGAAAGTGATTGAACGATAGGTTACTCAAGTATGCAGGCAATAAAAAAATCCATGTTTAGGCAAATATTTTCACATTTTTCTGGCCAGCCACTCTATGGGTTCTAAATACTGTTCCGCTATCTGCAGAGCACCTTTATTAGTAAAAAGAGCGAGAAGTGTATTCGACGATAAATTGTGGATTCGGAACAGATATTTTATCTGGGAGATGGCTGTTTTAGTTCCACCTCTATCACACTCTAAGGCAAAGTGACCTCTTAGTCTATTTACTCAGAATGACCACGGCTTGTACACAGCATACATATCCCTGAATCAGATGCAATAAGTGTTGTTGAAAGTTAAGCGCTTCCCCTAATATTTAAAAGGTTAAGTAAATATTATCAACTATTCAAAAATGCGGAACAAGAAAACTATAGCAGGTACTTTCGGTAAACCCACACTCGGTTCACTTTATTTCAATAGAGAAGAGCTCTTATGATTTTTTAACACCTTGTTCATATCAGCTGGAACAGCTTGCATATTGCGCGTAGCATAAATTGTTGCTACTGCATGTTGTCTAGAAAACGACATTTTTAGGATTGCCGGTTTTAGCTAGAAAGCTAGAATTACAGTTTTAGTAATACTGCGGCACTCCAGTAACGCAAGCACACCGTCATATTAAAAAAAGCAGATCTGCGGTCCAAAGACACAAATACCGCTATTATTTCTGATATTAAAATAAACTTGAGTCCCAGCTATAGCGGCTCCTTGTAGAGTGATCGAAAGGGAAGTTACTTCAGTTGCTTCAGTTTTATTACTTTGATTATGTGATTCGACTTTAGAATAATGATGAGAGCAAAAATATTCTGACACGATTACAGAATTGCCTAATGCAAAATTTCAGCGCGACTCTAAGCTTCGGAGGCGCTAAGGGCAAGGTCATCTTGGCGGAGCCAGCAGCCGTTGATTACGTTAAGCAATTGGCTGCTGGAAGCAAACGGAGTCTGAAGGGTGCTCTCGGCGGCGCGAACGGCAGTCCTTTCGGCGGCGGCCCTTAAAGGCTGATTCTGCTGTGCGCACATTTGGATTCAGGAATCTGCGGCTCTAAGCCTATGCTCTGGTATCTCGTTTAGCCGCATTTGAATCGAGTGCGTCGTTTACTCTCCTTCGTCTTGGAAGGCAATACTAGGAGCGGCGGCACTGAAGGAGACAATCTGTTGTGCAAGCTATCGCAAGTTGCCGATGACTGAGCAATGCAGACCTCGTTGATTTCTTTCTCTTAACATGATAATTTTTTTTATCGCGAAGGCAATACTACTCGCACTTCCAAGCCTTCGCGTGACCCGGCCGCAGTTACGTCTTACCCACGTGACACTGTGACGTCACACCCTACGTAACATAAGGGCTGGCAGGAGCTGCCAACTTGGGTCTCTCGTTTTACATGGGACGGTTATGTCAGAATCAGCCTGCTAGGTCCCTGGTATTCACGTTACCCTTATAGGGCACTAAGGCACGTTTATATGGGTTGGTTAAAGCGGGGCTTTATATTTGGGCTGAGGAAGAAGTGGAAGAAGAAAAAGAGAAGAAGAAGAACGCTCGGTCTCCTACAGCTAATGCTTTCGCTCAATATTTGGTTGAGGAGCGTTCAACCCTTGTAATTTTTTCTTGTAAATCTCGCTCGATTACAATGGCGCCGATGGCGATTCGGCTCAACCCCCAAATGGGCGCGTAAGAGCCGGGAACTAAAAGTACGAGATTTAAAGGAATAACATCAATCCATCCGTTGCCTTTATCTGCTGTCATTTTTGTAAACTTATCTGTAGGATTCATTTTAGCGTGAAAGATATGTGCAACGACATTGGAGATTATAATCGAAAACGGGTGATGTGGTCGCGGGCGTCGAATTGCTGGTCATGGTACGATTAACGAACGCAGCAGTATGGATTTTAGTTATGTGGCTAGAGTAAAGGGTCGTTATCTAGCCTAGAGCGCAGTATGCTGTTCGTCGATACTACCCCACACGACAGTCCGCTGCTATTTATGACGTGTGGTGTCATGCAAAAACCTCTCAACCAATTTGTTATTTTGTTATTTAAATAATGGGACCATGTCAGAAGCTACTAAGTGCGACAAGGAGTTTTTTTTAATACAGTTTCCAACTATGTCGTCAAAGGAATATGATAGTCGGTTCGGAACTATGCGGCATCGCAATAAACCTTGACCACACATTTTGATATAATTTGTTTCCTTGTACAGATCCTACATTGTGTTTCTAAGTACACCTGACCTCATTAACAAGGGGGCGTCCTCAACAAATGGAATGTTGCTAGCATATTCTTCAATAGCTTATGTCCCTTACTTCTCACAGTTCTGTTCTCCGGATACACGTCTGAGATCAAAGAATGCTATTTTTCAACATTCCTGGTTGGGCCCATCGTGCTAATTCTGCGGTTAGGGCGCTCGACTGCAAAATATGGGGAGGTAGCTCGACTCCGGCTGCAGCATCATGTTTTGATGTAAGCAAAGGACAAGGCACCTCACCACTGGGCGATGTCAGTAGACGGTAAATAACCAATGATAGTCAGTATAAAGCTGGGGAACTCCACTACGTCGTCGCTCATATCACTTGCCGCTTTGGCGTTTTGTATTTCGTATAAAAGACTTTCTCTATCGAAGACACTGGTTACGCAGCTGAGGTATATATTTCAATCATAGAACATTAGATTCACAAAGTGCATGGTGACAGGATGCCTACAGTAAAAGCTGCCTCTTCGGCAGCTTGAAAAGGCCACAGGCACCCAGCCACTTACTTTGGTATATACCTTGTGGTGGTGCAATAAATTTATTATTATATTATTATTAGAGTATTCGATTCCAAAGCCTGTACAGTAACCGGCTTCGTCATTTTCTGACATATTCCCTGAATCTCCAAGGAGGTTAAGTAATCTCGAGAAATCAGACATACCGGCAGCAAACTTGCGCATAGCAAAGAAATACAGTGTGAAGGTGTCATCAACGTCTTGACCGCTACGAAATTTAGTATCCCAGTTCACAGGTGGCTTGCAGATGTCATTTGGTAGGCTACATGGCAAAAATGTAGATTAGACGGCGCCAGCTATGACGTTACAATGCCGCTTCACTTGGGATAGTGAGCACGTTATTTAGCAGGCATTCTGCAAGGTTGTGACGTAATGGAAAAGGTCATAACATGAGCTTAATAGCATGAAAATGGCCTTAAATATATAAACACTTCTGCTTAGAAGAAAAAAGAAAGAAGGTGGTCAAACGAATTCTGCTATTCTTCAGGCCGCGAGTCGGGCACGCTACTTCTGCACCACGAGTGGTCACCGTATACAATAAATTGATGCCGTAGACTTGGAAATAAGGAGGCGAGTAGATTATGAACGTCGACGAATGCGCTAAGGCCACACATATTTGTTACGGAAGAGAAATGAAGTGAACAAACCAGCTTTTAACAGAGGTCAAACCGTCTGTTAATCGACCTTATGCTAGAAAAACATTTTGAGTAGTAAAATTAACCTTTTGACACATTCGATTGCTTCCTCGATTGAGGTGTCATTGTCGATAACACTTTATTTGGAGATGACACATATTTTTCAGATTAAATGCCTGTAAAAAATTGCATACTCTCATCAACCGAGCAAGCTGCCGCTTGTGGTAATAACTAAGCGAAAGCGATTGAGCTGTATGTTTTGCTAAACGATGTTTCTTAAAAATGCTTCAGATGGCGACCGCCAAAATTGGTTACTTGAGCTCCGTAGGAGATATGTACGCATTTAGAAATATATGAAGGAGAGAGGTTCGTTTGAACGGCAGGTGGTATTAATGTAGCTCCCAAAAATGAAAGTTGTGCAATGTGAGGCGATTTATGCTTAGTTACTCATTCCGAAGCAAACATGACGTTATTAATGGGATATAACATATTTCCGCATACCGTTGACAGCATTATTTATTCTTGTTTTCAACAGCTGCCAGTACGCGCCGTATCACTGTGATTGTAGCAAATGGAACGAACTTATGCACGCTCATTGTAGCGAGACGCAGATTTATCAATGTTTGTGCAGCGCCAGATGCGCCGCATCTTTTGTCCAGTGATCACAACGAAGCGCAACTTTTCCTTATTGTTCGAGACGTTTCCGGGTCCCGTCGGCGGCTTATCGAGATGGTTCTTCGCCCATTTATATTGCGGGCTGACGAATGCTACAGGCATTCATAGTTCGACGGCCGATAGAGCGATTGCTGTTTTCGACCCTACCGTGTTGCCTTATTCTTCTGCGGGCCAAGTCAGCCCAAAACAGTTTTTATCAGTGCAACGAAGTCTCTGTGTTTCTCGCCTATGGCATGGTCACTACCTTTTTCCTCTTCGGTATGACAATTGTTTCTGACATTGGCCAACTGGCCAACATTCCCATTTCGTGGTGCTATTGTTAAAGTTAGACTAGTTTCGAATTGTCCGCATAATGCAGATGGGCCGGTAAAGTTTGTCAAATGTTCAATTGTTCCCTTGGTCTCATTCCAGAGACCGGTCTGATTTAATTTTATCTACTGCGTAAATTGGAGTATACAGTCCACGTACGTGCAAAATTTTAATGTTCTGGCTTAGCCTAGAAAGCGTTACAGTGCCATATCCTTCCTCTATGTGTCCCCCATATCAGGAGGGAAATACGCATTTCAAGTTTTTGTGATCTGCACTTTAGCATATGCCTGTATACAGCGCTAGTGCTTTGTATTCTTTTAAATACATGTTTATTGCGTACACGTCACAGTTGACGTTTCTGTTATACCCAAAATTTTCTATACGGATGCGTTCTGCATCAAGGTTATTCTTTTGTTTTTATTACCTTGCGCATGACTATGCTGTTATTTTCTTTTCTTCTCGCAATAATATTGCCACCTGACGGTTCGAGGTAGCGCTTGAACGACGAAGAAGTTGGAGACTCTCGCGCGCTTCGGCTAGCTAGGACTGTGGACTCTTGAGCCTGTGTCTTTCTGTTATCTTTTCCATGAACCTCTGTCTTGACTGTGTGTATGTGCCCCTGTTGCCGATACCCATAAAGCCCTGTCTCCGTGACAATATGTTATATGTATCAACCGCCCGCTGTAATGCTAAAGACGTTGTGGGTAAACAATAAGTAATAATGAGTGAATAAATAAATAATTGAATATAAAAAACAACTAAAAATGCCAAACACAACCCTTGATAACAGGAGCTTACTGTCCATTGGAAGCTAACCAGTAATAGGTGCGCGCGAGTACTAAACAAAATCCTCCTTCAGCCAAAATTAACCTACGAACTATATAGGAACTTTTAGAGAAAGAGCAAGAAAAAAAAAATCTTCGCAGCTTTGGGCTTTTGAAAAAGCATGATACTTACTTTTCCAATTTTCTTAGGGCTTTTTCCACACGAAAGGGGGTCCTTATCCTGGCTACCTCTCTTTTGCTGTCTGTTGCAACCTAATTAAAAAAAGTGGCATGTTTTGTTATATTTTCTAAAATGTTCGAAGCTGTACAGGTTTAAAGCATATAAAAGGAAGCTTCGCGCACAAATAAAGAGACACCAAGCAACAGGAAGACACACACCAGGAGTATATTTTGAGGTTTGTTAATTGCGCTGCCGATGATTTTACGATTAAGGACAGTGTGCAATCGGGCTTCGTAATTGTTCCAGAAATCAATAAAAGTCTACTGCATTGGCGGTTTAACTTCGTATATATGTCGAGCCCATTGTGCTGAGATGCAGCAAATTGCGTACACTCTCGTCGCGTCATCCGTTGATCTGGTTTTGTGCACTGGTATGCCACTGTGACTGCTAGGCGAAAAAACGTCAGTCTAATTATTTATGTGCTTCTTTAAAGGCCACAGCGCTGGTGCCAGAAGTTTCCGAAAGTGAATTTCATCGACTACGAAGAATTCGACGCAAACAAGAAAACTGTGAATAAACGCGGTACGACGTGCAAAGTTAGGCAATCGAATGAAATGCAATCATTTTATTTCGAGAACAACGTGCGCACCGAAATATTTGTTTAGCTCTACAATAGAATTCAATAATTAAACAAAGGTAATTTTCCGAACAGATCACCAAACTATGTTGTTGTCAAGTGCTATAATGTATCCGTCTCTCATATGTAACACAACTCAAGATGGCAAAGTGAAATCATAATGTCTGTGCTCATTGGGCATGGGCTGAAGTTAGAAACAATGTATAAGACAGGGCGCGAGATAGTGGCCCCAAAACACTCATGGTTGTCGGCTGCGGCGGCTGCAACAAGTTCCGAGCACCTCGTGAGTTCGAATCCATTCCACTCCAATGGCTCTTATATTTACCTCAGCTGAGGAGAGGCATGAAACATATTTGCGGCTTTTTGTAGCTGCGTTAAAATGCGCATTCCCACAAAACACTTGCTTACTCAATGCGGCACGCTATTCTCGGTTAGCTATGATGCTTGCGCATTGCACAGAAATATGCTTGAAAAGTTCGGGACGTTGTGCCTAACGGAGTGGGGGCGCCGTCAACACATAGCGGGATGGCCTCGCGCATTAGAGAGAAAAACTGTAAAGTGGTCCACAAGACTTCCGGTTTCACTTGTCTTATAAGCCAGTAAGTATAGCTGAGTAATAAGAAATGCGCAATATCGATTCTCGCAAAGATCTCATTCATAGAAGCCGTTCATTCATAGACTTAGCCCCAAAGAGCGCTACATACGTGACAATGACGATGCCGCTTCCTCAATTTCTTCTATGGTAAGCGCCTTGTGCAACCGCGGCTAGCGCCTTTTGTTGTGACCGCAATGTGGTTAATGTGTCTCGCCAGTTTTGCAACAAGCAAAGAGTCAGAAGGGAACTGGAGAGGTCTTCGCCGGGCAGTGAATATATTCCGGCTAATGATTTGATCACGATTATTTTGAGGGTGTTTACTGACATGAACATATTCAATTACTTTCTAGTAAATTTTGCGGGGTGTTTAGAGTAAACGAAATGAATATACGTCTACATCTCAGATACATCATATGGGTGGAGAACATAACCGGAGATCAGCCCAAATGCTGGTGCACTGCAATGAGGAACACATTAACCGTTTTAATTGCGTCGGTCTGTTATTTACAAGAGCAGCATTGCTTCTGTCATGTCACAATGCTGTAAAAAGGAGCCTCGTAGCTTAGGTCCCCTGGCTGTTAACTCCTGGCTGCCCTATCACATTATTACTTCAGTTTGCGGGCAGACGACTTCATTAAAAAGCATGTTAGCGGACAATTTAGACGCTTTACTGAAGACACAAAGTGGAGGAAACTTTCAATTTTTCCTATATTCACGCGCCACGCAAGTCCATAAGAAGATGCTGTTGGTTTCAAATGTAAACATTTTAATCTCTGAGGCCGACCAAGACCAAAACATTTCTCCTATGGCTGAAAATAACACCGCTAAAAACGAAAACATGCGTGCGCAAAAAATGCAAACAAAAAATATCTGAATTTAATGGTCATTTGAATGGAAAACGTGATCTAAAAAAATTACGATTCTTGTGCTGTTGCGCATATTGGTCATAATCCTCATTATATCAGTACAGGCTTGGCAGAGCCACGTGAAGCTTTAAAAGACCGCATGAATTCTTGCAAGTCAAGTGCACAATCACCCGGAAAAGATAGAACTTGTGAACCCCACATGAAAATAATATTTGTAATATTTGCATGCGTAATTTTGCAGTACTATATTGCCAAGGCATATTTATTTCAGAGAGCAATTTATTGCACTGATGCGCAGAATGATTTCATAATGTGACCGCTACTCTTTCGTCAACGTTCTTATGGGCCTTCCACCATGAACAAATATCATCATGATTGACTCTTCGCCCTGTTTACGTCGTTTCGTTGTGAAATATTTTGTGCTGATTTGAAAAAGCTCAGCTGTAATAAAGCTTTTCTGTGAAATAGAACCAGCCCGTATATATTGCTGTGTCTCCATTTTCCTGCATCCTCCGCTGCAGTACTCCCATTTGCAGAGCGCATTAACGTCCTTTCGGTCTCTTTTTTTCTTGCTTGTTTGGTTTCTGCTTTCTCTTCCGGGGTGCCAAACAGCTGGCACTGCGAGCGCCAATACCACGTTCAGCGCCTGCTTCGACCGTCTGGCATCGCACGGCTTTCTCATATACCGTTTTAATACCGCTGTGGAACAAACAGCTATTCAAATTATTCGTAACTCTTGATGCGGCGCAGATAACGGTCTCGCGGTATAGAATCGGTCGGCATGGCTTCGAAGGAGCACAGTCATTGCGGCTCTATGAGGCAAGCGAGCGATTCCTTTGTCATCGTAGGCTTGTGTGCTGTGCCACGTACTGCGTGCAGTACCGCTAGTTTGGCGCACTGCTAAGTGTCTCATGTACGAGCAAAGTTTATTAGAATCGCGTAGGAACCCTCTCTCTGTAGTGGTTTGGCCCTGTAATGCTGTCTAAGTCATTAGGCTCACTGGTCTTTAAATATATCGCCGTATGTAAGAAGCAGTCACCGTTCATTGTCGAGAGAGGGCGTGTACCATCGAAGCTTCGATCTTAGTTTGACAACTTGGAGCCCTTAAAAAATCTGTGGTCGGCGAAGATCACGATTGCTTCTGCTGTCGGCTACGCTCCGAAACGACGTATAGACGACTAATAAATATATCGGGGATGGTGAAATGTGCTCCGCGTGATAATATTCATCAGATGATCTAGTCCCGTAGCGGAACACAAACCATGCTCCCTGCCAGCGATGAAGGGCGAAGGAAAAAGAGTCATGGGGGTTGTCATGCAGGTATTGGGCCATTATGTTGCTCTAACCCTCGCATTTGATTATGCACGGTAATAACAGCATTTGTTATCCATTTAAATATAAAGAATGTCAGTTTATCAGTGAGCAGTTAGTTTGAGCCACTGAATCTCCAAAGCTGCGGCAAGAAAAATTGTAACCAGATGCTGTCCCATCGATCTTCTAAGTTCATGCCGAGGAAGCCGCCTGCAAGCGTAAGATTGAGGCGTCACAGGCTTCGCAGCCATCGAAACGCAGCCGGCGGTGCAGCGATTGAGTCCGGGTCGCTCAGATTAGTAGTTGAGCCCCAAAGCCACCGCTACCCCTTGCGAGGTGTGCCTCCAAAGAGAAGGCTCGACCCGCAACATTGCCTAAACCTCAAAAGGCATGGACCAGATTCTGTGTAGTTTGAGAATTATTTACTTATATTGTATATCATTAAAGGAATTATTTCGTGCAACCACTACATGCCCATTATTATCTTTTCAAGACCCTTCATTCTATTATAAAATAACCCTGATTGCCTCTGTCAGTGGGCGTAATAATGCTGAAAGGTAGCAAATAATGTCTGGTCTGCATTCTGTTTGGTAAGGTAAAATACTAAGCGTGCTAGTTCTGGCTTTCGCACGGCGCTCGCGCGTACACGTGTAGATGCGCACAAACAGATGTCCCCCCCTCCCCCCACACACACACATATATATAAGAGCGAGGGCGAAAAAAAAGACAAAGCACAATCCCCAATGATTTCCTCGGCCGCGCCGACTGTTGGCGTCTTTCCTTCATGTATTATAACGAGCACCCTCATTTCCCCTTCATTTATCTGCTTGTAGCTTACGGGGGTCTCGGTTCTGGCAGTCTTGAGGCCATAGGTAGTGTAAGAGGGTTCTAGCACAGCTTTCGCCCTCGCTCTTGATCAGGTTCTACGTGACGCTGGCGGTAAAACAGGACCTTCCACGTCCACCGCTATGGCTGAGGGTGGCGCTGGTGAACACTCTCAAGGTTCGTATACAGACAACATTAATACCCAAGCAAGTAGCAGGGGGGTCAGCGGCCGATGTAGCCCAGTTGGAAGAGCATCGGACGCGATATTCGGAGGTCGTGGGTTCGGTTCCGACCATCGGCACGTTGTTTTTTCTTCTACTTTGTGTTCATTTCTCGTTCCCCTAAACAGATTAAATTACTAAATTATGTGGTTATCGAAGTAAAAATTAAAAAAAAGTCATAAAGCACAATCCCCAATGCTTTCCTTGGCCTCGCCGACTGTTGGCTTCTTACCTGCATGTATTACAACAAGCACCCTCATTTCCCCTTCATATATCTGTATATATATATATATATATATATATATATATACAATTAATGCCTTACTTTGCTCAAGGTGATCTAACATGGGCCGACAATGATGTGGAGCCTGTTCAATTTCAGCGGCGTATAACCATAGTGGAGTGCTAGGCTTCACCAAGCAGTATCCAATCGCTAGTCATCCCAAACTGTCGTGTTGCTCGATTTCGAAGGTGAAGGTTTACTGATGACGCAAGCGTCCGGTCGCCTTTCGACCGCGTCGGTACCACAACGGCAATCATCATCATCATCATCAGTCTGACTATACCTACTGCAGGGCGAAGGCCTCTCCTCTATTTCTCCACTTAATCCGGTTCTCTGCTAGCTGCATCCACTTGACCCCTGCGAACTTCTTAACCTCATCCACTACCTAACTTTTTGCCGCCCCCTGCTACGCTTTCCTTCCCTTGGAATCCAGTTTGTTACCCTAAGCGACCATCGGCTGTCCTCTCTTCGCACTACATGTCCTGCCCATGTCCATTTCTTCTTCTTAATTTTTACTAGAATGTCGGTAACTTGAGTTATTTCTCTGACCCACTCTGCACGCTTTCTATCTCTTAATGTTACCCCTACCATTTTTCGTTCCATAGCCCTCTGGGTTGTCCTCAACTAAAGTAGAACTCTCTTGGTTAGCCTCCACGTTTCAGCCCCATAGGTGAGTACAGGCAAGATGCAACTGTTGTATACTTTCCTCTTGAGCGATACCGGTAAGCTGCTAGTCATAATCTGCGAGTGCTTGCCAAATGCGTTTCATCCCAATCTTATTACTTTTGTTATTTCCTTTTCCTTGTCCGGATCTGTGGTTACTACCTGTCTTAAGTAGACATATTCGCTTAATCCTTGCTGTACTTCGCCACCTAATAAAAACTGCTGTTCCTTCCCGAGGCTGTTGCACATTACCTTAGTCTTCTGCATATTGATTTTCAAGCTCACCTTTCTACTTTTCCTCTCTAGGCCATCAAATGACAATTCAAGGTCGCCAGTTAACACTTTAATATGTGTTTATTGATAACAAAGGTAAAGAGGTTGGCCAGAATGATTAAAATCTGTCCTGAGGCTCTGCTCTGAGGAAAGAGAAGTGGAGAAGAAAGAGGATAATAGTGGATGACGATGTGGGAGAAGAGATGTGAAAATATATACAGACATGGCCACTGGCTTTACAAGCGCGATTCAAGTCCCCTGATGAAGCAAAAAACGAAAAACAGTTGACACTGCCTGCATTCTCTTCCCCTTGTCCTGCAAGCGCCCGACAGGAACTCCGAAAAAAAGCCTTTTGTCCACACGCTTCAACTAAGCAGCTAGCTCTTTTCGGTCAAGCGCATACACTGGAAACACCAATAAAATATAATCCAGAATCTGTTATGAAATAAGTGAAACATTTCAGTGAGTCCCCTTGTCTAATTATATGCAAGTACCTGCGCGTGAAAACCACGTTTAAATGAAGTTTATTACATACAAAGCACACATGACGGGGTATAAAATGAGCGTTCGATCGGGTCCTCTTAAACGGATGTGTTGTACGTCTTGCTGGGCCCAGTAAGCTGCCGTAGCATTCTTTATACAATTCGTAAGATAATATACGTCGTATCCGCTCCTGAAAAACGCACAGCTGGTTGGAGGCCATTGCTGAGGGCACTTTTTACTTCAACACTGGCCTATTCATTTCCATGGAGCCCGCAGTGGGCAGGGATCCATTGAAGCATTATCATGTGCCATTATCATGTGCCATGTGCCATGGTGCCATTATCATGAAGCACCATGATGTTTAGTGTCAGAGACTGGTAGGTAGTGTCGCGTTGGCAAGGTTCCAAAATTTGAAATGCAGTCTTTGCGTCTTTGAATATACACCAATTTAGAGGTTGTTCCCCACATATGTAGCGAATAGCTTACCGCCGGGCTACACGTTAAGCAGCGGTTATCGTAGATGTATGTCCAGAAAGGAAATGTAGAGTCGTTTTCTGAGCGGGTATGACCAGAGCTGCAGCGGATGCCTGTGCCGACCCAGATCTGTCAGTGTATACATAATTATTGTTAGATTATTTTGACCAAATGTGTGCCAGAGTAAGTTGTTTGCGCCCACAAATTGGCAACATTGATTTCTTTAGTATCTTTGGAACCCGAAGGGCTACCAAGGGATTATGCATCACCCATAGTGGTTAGGTGGGCCGATATGGGAGGGCATGTCCTGTTGGTATTCGACAGATGGCAGCGGGATGCACTTGTAAAACTGCGGTCCTGCCGCTAATCCAGAATCTTCATCAGTGGGTGGCAATGGTGTCCTGTAAGTGTTCAGAAATAGGCTCGAAGTGGTTCGTGTGACAAGTATGTCGACATTGAAGAGCATGTGCCTTTGTAATAGTGCCTTTGTTAGAGGTGCTACTGGGAAATCCAAGGCATATTTTCAGCACCTGCGCTTGCACGCTGTCTAAAGTCTGAAACCAGGAGAGGCTCATTTTAAAGAGTACATGGAGACTGTACCGGATTTATCTTACGAACAGTTTTTTAAAGCCGTAGTAAGGAGCGCTAAGTTGGGTCCCATTTAATGCCGGCTATTAAGTGAAGAAAATAGGAAAAATTAATACATCTTTGCTTCACAATACTAATACCTTTCGATCAAGATAGCCGTTGGAAAATAATTACTCCCAGTAATCAGTGAGAAAAGACTTACGGTATCACACCATCATAAAGAGTAATCGTATAGAAGCTGCCATTTTCCTATAAATATGATCACTGCACACTTTTCTGCCGCTAAGAGGAGTCCTTGACGCCGTAGGTATATCGACGTCGATTACAGTGCTCGTTGCAATCTCACACGTAGTTGTGGGCGCGTCGAACCAAAAATCCGGATTTCGATGTCATGAGCATATCTACTGATGAGAATATTAGTTGTTAGTTCCTTTTTCAGTCAGGTTAGCGCAACGTTAAGGTTGGGCTGAGGACTCCTCCCTGTGAGATTTAACTCCACGACTGACCTGATAGCGGGTAGTATCCCCATCGGGCGTAGTCATGTAAACAGATCAGCCATTGAGATAGCTCACAACCCACAGATAATGCCGGCCACCAAATCTCGAGTCAAGCTCATCACGAGCATCATTAGGGAAGATGTTGTCGTAAGCCCCTTTTATATCTAAAAAGACAGCACCTACTAGTCGACGATGACGCTTTCGATTTCAGCCATCGCCGCAAGGTCGATGACGCTGTCGATTGAAGTGCGCCCCAGAAAAAATCCAGTCATGATATTCGCATAAAGATCGTAGGTTTCTAGAAACCGCTCATCTCGCCAGCACCAATCGTGCCACGTTTCCTACATTTTCGGTATGAGGTAAGCTCGAAAGGGGACTTCCAGGCTTCAAAAGAGCAACCAGGCGGCTAATCTTCCAGTGTCTTGAAACAGCACTAGAAGTCTCTATGGCATTAAAGTAAACACGTAGTGCAGTTCGACCATCCTTGCCTAGATGAGATAAAGATTAATAAGAAATTTCGTCAGGACCAGATTCAGATAAATGCCGACTAGAGGCAAGAGGGGAGTCTACTTCAAGCATTGAAAAGGGTAAGGCTGATTGATTATTCGGTGAAGGTGACGCAAATACATCTGAAATTGGTGACTGTGCCTGGGGTGTGCTCACAATCATTTTACAGAAATCTTCTGCAACGTCAACTTCGTCCCGGAGTAGATAAAACGTCAGGACACGGAAAGGGTGTCTTTACTGTGGAGGTGAGAGCAAGCTTCTCGCAACATGCACATAGGCGACAGTGGCTAGCGGGGATGTAGTGATGAACAGAACTGTCTCCATCGTTGTCGTCCTAACCTCGCAAGGTGGCGCGAAACGTCGTTGCCCACGGCGAGAAATGGCGAGATCGTACCCGAATTTTATTCTGCTGTACCTCCTTTCAGCCGGCTGACAGACTGCGTGTAGTCTCTCGAATTCCATGTCGATGTTAGACACTGAGGATGTGCACAAACATATATAGCGATAGTTCTCACTGAGAGAGGACATAATCAGGCCTTCCATTTGAGATGGTCCTAGAAGTCCACGCAGGAAGTCTATACAGAGACTCTAAAGGCAGGACAATCTGTGTATTGGACAAGAGACAAAATGGTGGGTGCAAAGCACTTGAATCATACTTACATTGGTACGTGATCACTCCCATCTTAGAAACAGAGGGACGAAGGCTTCTGGAAACAAATGAAAAATCCAAGCAGCTGCTTCTGGTTGTTCCACGTAATTGCTGCCCTTAAATCTCAGGCTAGTCGTAGTGTTCAGTCGCGGTTTCTATGAGGAAAATAATCATTGCTCTTACTTGTCACCGGACGTTTTCTACCTGGTGTAGTCATGTGAAGATTTTGTCGAGGCGTTTTTGAAACACACTGTATGTGTGGCGTCACGTGCTTCTGATGACTTGCCTACTCGAGTTCACTGACGCTACATTTATATCCCGATCTGAGTCTCAAGCGTGTCTGTTCAGTCATCCACATCGCTAGCGTAGCTATAACCAGGGGGGACTCAAATTCAGATGGCGACGGTTGTCGCTAGTTTGGGAGCAGTATGAAGTCATCATTGTTTTCCATGGGTTGGCGTACGCTCCTTTTCTTTATTAGCTGTGAGCGGAGGGCGGAAAAATGATTTAGGCGGTCAAGAGCGCCGAGGACAGGGCAAAGTGACGGTTGCTCTGAACAACTAAAAAAAATTATTGGGAACGTCTTCCTTCATGCGCTCAATGGTGTATTTCGCATATTGTGCGCAGGACACATTGTCGAAGGTTTACACCATACAATGGGCAGTCAAGCATTTCCCGGCTTTTCATATCAGTTGACCTGGTATCAGTTCACTTCAGTTCAGTCGTTCAGTCGTGTCCGACTCTTCGTGACCCTATAGATCGTATCACGCCACGCTTTCCGGTCTATCACTGTCTTCCTAACATCACATAATTTCATCTGCAGTGCCTCGAGGATGCCATCTAACCATCGCGTTCGCTGCCTACCCCTTCTCCCATGACCCTCAACATTTCCCAACATCAAATCTTTCTCCAGCGACTCCTCTCTTCTCATCAGATGACCAGAGTAGCTGAGCTTTAACTTTAGAATTTGACCCTCCAATGAGCAGTCAGGGTTTATGGCCGACAATATCGGCTGATTTGATCTTCTAGCAGTCCAAGGAACTCTCAAGAGTCTTCGCCAGCACTACAATTCAAACGCGTAAATTCTTCGGCGGTCAGCCTTTTTCACAGTCCAACTCTCGCATCCATACATCACAACGGGAAAGACAATAGCACGAGTTATACGGATCTTGGTTGGCAGACTAATGTCTCTGCTCTTTACTAGGCGGTCAAGGCTAACCATTGCTCTCTTTCCCAGAAGCAGGCGTCTCCTAATTTCATGGCTGCAGCCTCCTTTCGAGGTAATCTTGGAGCCCAAGAAGAGAAAATCTGTCACAGCTTCCACTTCTTGTCCATTGATGCTCCAGGACTTGATAGGGCAAGACGCCATGATCTTCGTCTTTTTAATGTTCAGTTTAAGCCCAAACCTCTCGCTCTCTTCTTGTACGCGCATCAGAAGTCTCTTGAATTCCACTTCACTTTCTGCCAATAAAGTGGTATCATCCGCATATCTAAGGTTTTTGATACGTTTTCCCGCAATCTTCACTCCAGCTGAAGACTCGTCCAGACCGGCCTTCCTCATGATCCACTCTGCATATAGATTAAATAGGCAGGGCGGCAGTATGCAGCTTTGCCTCGCTCATTTCTCAATCGGAAACCAATCAGTAAGACCATGCCCAGTTCTGACTGTGGCCTCTTGTCCTTCATACAGGTTCCTGAGGAGACAGATGAGGTGAATTGGAACTCCCATCTCTTGGAGAGCTTGCCACAATCTGCAATGATCTACACAGTCAAACGCTTTCGCATTATCAAAAAAAGCAGAAGTAGATGGGTTTTTTCAACTCTCTTGCTTTTTCCATGATCCAGCGAAGGTGGTCAATTTGGTCTCTAGTTACTCTGCCCTTGCGAAACCCAGCTTGCACGTCCGGAAGCTCCCGATCCACATACTGCTGCAGCCTACCTTGGAGGATTTTCAACCTCTCTTTGCTAGCATGCGAAATAAGTGCGATCGTGCGGTAGTTGGAACAATCTTTGGCACTGCCCCTCTTTGGAATGGGGATATAAACGGACCTCTTCCAATCCTGTGGCCACTGCAGGGCTGTCCAAATCTTCTGACATAATGTATGCAGAATGTTAACAGCGTCATGGTTGAGGTTTTGAAGCAACTCAGCTGGAATGCCATCAATTCCGCTAGCTTTGTTCTTAGCAAGGCTGGCTAAGGCCCATTCAAATTCACTCTTCAGGATGCCCGGCTCGAGATCAGTAATCACAACCGTCTTTTGTTGGGTTTGCACATTCTGGTCCTTCTTGTACAGTTCTTCTGTGTATTTCTGGCACCTCTTCTTTATCTCTGAGGCTTCAGTTAGGTCCTTGCCTCGTTTGTCCTTTATCACGCCCAGCTTAGCACAGAACCTTCCTTTGATATTGTCACCAACACACGTAGCAAGCAGCACAACAACCGAGCTGGCCCTTGTTAATCAAGCGAAAACTCGAGAGAGACGAGGATGACGCTTAGCCACGTGCCAAGCCATTCGGCCACTTGGTGGCGCCAGAAGATGGTCAGCGGTGTGGCATTGCCCCCCTTCCAAGGGGCATCGACCCGATGCCGCAAGCGTAGGGGAATAGTCGAAAAGCGGGGCAAGTAATACGGGAAAGTCTCTGGCTCTGGTTTGGATCCTGAATTGGTTTACCGATTGTAATAGGGCTTCATTCTGGCAACGTGAACTATTTCTGATTTCGGCTGCTGAGAAGAGCGTACAGTGCCTTGTGGTAGCACCTCGTAGTTCACCGCGCTGAGGCGGCGGAGCACCTCGTAAGGTCCAAAGTATCGCCGCAGAAGATTTTCAGAGCGCCCTCGCAGCCGTACTGGGCTCCATACCCAGACTTGGTCGCCGGGCGTGTAAGTCACCTCTCGGTGTCGCAGGTTGTAGCGCTGGGCATCGTGTACTTGTTGGTGCCGAATTCGCTGTCGGGCAAGCTGGCGGGCAGCTTCTGCGTCACGAATAAATTGGTCAGCCCCCACGACAGTGGAGGGAGCAGAATCTGGAAGAAGCATGGCATCTAGCATAGTCAAGGGTTCGCGTCCATGAACCAAATGAAATGGAGTGAAGCGTGTTGTTTCCTGGAGTGCAGTGTTCTTTGCGAACGTGATGTATGGCAGAATCCGGTCCCAGTTCCCGTGATCATCGTCTACATACATAGAAATCATATGGGCAATTGTCTTGTTAAGCCGCTCAGTCAGTCCATTAGTTTGAGGATGATAGGCTGTTGTATTGCGGTGGGTGGTGCCACTGAGTCGAAGTACCTCACTCGTGAGTGCCGACGTAAACGAGGTTCCTCTGTCAGTTAAGACGACTGTTGGCGCACCATGACGGAGTACAATGCTGTGAATGAAGAAATGCGCAACTTCATCTGCGGTACCACGTGGAATGGCCTTGGTCTCACAGTAGCGGCTAAGGTAGTCAGTGGCAACCGCTATATACCTGTTACCCATGGAGGACTTCGGAAATGGCCCCAGTAAGTCCATGCCGACCTGTTGAAATGGGAATTTCGGGGGATCGATAGGATTTAAGAGCCCAGCTGGTTTAATGGGGGGTGTTTTCCGCCGCTGGCACTCACGGCAGGTACGGACGTAGCGGTGCACAATGGCGGCTAGCCTGGGCCAGTAGTACTTTCGGCGTATCCGTGCCAATGTGCGAGAAAACCCGAGATGGCCGGAAGAAAGGTCATCGTGGCACGCACGAAGAACTTCGTCATGTAGCGTTGTGGGTACTACAAGCAGATAAGCAGTTTATGTTGGACTGTAGTTCTTCTTGTAGATCACACCATCACGCAGGCAAAATGACGACAGTCCGCGCCTGAAGAGCTGAGGAGGAGATGACACGGTTCCTTCAAGGTATTCAATGAGGGGTAAAAGTTCAGTCAGCCCGCTGCTTTCGGGATAAGGTGGACGTCGCGATAACACCAAGGAAAACGGAATCGTCGTCGGAGCCGTCCACGTGGCAGGGAGTAGGGGCGCGGGACAGACAGTCAGCATCACTGTGTTTCTTGCCGGACTTGTGCACGATGGTAACGTCAAATTCTTGCAACCGAAGGCTCCATCGAGCAAGCTGACCCGATGGATCTTTCAAGTTTGCCAGCCAACACAGAGAGTGATGGTCGCTCACGACACGAAACGGACGACCGTACAAATACGGACGAAATTTCATGACTGCCCACACAATAGCGAGGCACTCCTTTTCGGTAGTTGAATAATTAACTTCGGAACGGGACAAAGTGCGACTGGCGTAAGCAATGACGCGTTCTGCACCTTCCTGCCACTGAACAAGGACCGCACCGAGGCCTACGTTACTGGCATCCGTGTGCAGTTCCGTGTCGGCCTCTTCGTCGAAGTGGCCAAGTATTGGCGTACATTGGAGACGGGACTTGAGTTTTGTGAAAGCGTTTTCCTGGTCGGGGCCCCAAAAGAACGGCTCGGCGTCTTTTGTCAGGCGGGTCAGAGGCTCAGCGAACTTGCAGAAGTTGTGAATTAAACGACGATAGTACGCGCAAAGGCCGAGAAATCGACGCAAGCTTCGTTTATCTTCTGGTTTGGGGAATGAAGAGACAGCGGCCGTCTTCTCTGGGTCTGGGCTAATACCTCGAGCGCTGACAATGTGGCCGAGAAATTTCAGCTCGTTAAAAGCAGTGGCATTTTTCGGGTTTAAGAGAGAGACCGGCAGATCGGATGGCCTCGAAGACAGCGCGCCAACGTTTCAGGTGCTCGTCGAACGTGTCCGAGAAAATCACAACGTCGTCGAGATATACGAGGCATGACTGCCACTTCAGACCAGACAGTACAGTGTCCATCATTCGCTGAAATGTGGCAGGGGCCGAACACAGGCCAAACGGGAGCACTTTAAATTCATACAAACCGTCTGACGTAATAAAAGCGGTCTTCTCACGGTCTCGCTCGTCAACCTCTATTTGCCAATATCCACTGCGGAGGTCAAGGGACGAAAAGTAAGTGGCATGGCGAAGGCGATCGAGGGAATCGTCTATGCGTGGCAGGGGGTACACATCCTTTTTCGTGACGTTGTTGAGGCGTCTGTAATTCACGCAAAACCTCAAGGTTTCATCCTTCTTTGCGACGAGGACAACAGGCGAAGACCAGGGGCTCGTCGACGGTTGGATAACGTCGTCCTGGAGCATTTCTGTTACTTGGCGGCGGATGGCATCACGTTCTTTTGAAGACACCCGGTAAGGACGCTGACATAGTGGACGTTGGTCATCGGCAACTATAATTCGGTGCTTCGTTAGTGGCGTCTGTCGGACCTTGGAGGTTGATGCAAAACAATCTCGGAACGAATTGACAAGATTCTCTATGCAGCGTTTCTCACTGGGCGAGAGGTGCGGGTTCACATCAGTCTGAATGGCTGTAAGCGTCGTATTGTCGGGGTCTGAACGTGTTGGTTAAAGCGTACTGGCCTGTACATTCTCCAAGTTCTTCAAAATATGCGACCGCCGTGTTCGCCGTCAAATGTTGGGGAATTCACATGTGAAGTTTGTCACTAGCACGTTGGCTTGGCCACGGACAAGTTCGACAAGGCCCCGAGCTACACAAACTTGTCGAGTTAGAAGCAGTGACATGTTAGCTTCAGCAATGCCACTCGTGCCGGTGCTATGATCACATTCGACTGTGACGAACTTGCTCACACGCGGAGGTATCGTTATGTGGTCGTCACAGACGCGCAACATCGTTTTCCGGAAGTCCGTGTTGCTATCAACGGCTCGCTTCGTTGAAAACGATACCATGAGCTGCTCCCGAAGGTCTATAACCGCACCATACTCTTGAAGAAAATCCATGCCGAGAATCAGATCTTTGCAGCACTCTTGTAATACGGCAAATGTGCCAGTGAAAGTAAAACCGCAGATCTCTATGCGGCAAGTGCACATGCCAATCGGCGTCATTACATGACCACCGGCGGTACGCATCATTGGCCCAGACCAAGGCGTCAGAACCTTACGGAGTGCCGTGGCTAGCTGGCTGCTCATGACGGAGAAATCGGCGCCGGTATCCACACGTGCGGTCACATCACAACTGTCGGCGGTTACAAAAATTTCCCCGGAAACAATGCGTTCGCAGCACGTCGGTAAGTTCATCGGATCGGGTCGTCGCCGCTCGGGCCGTCGCGTCAAATCGTCGGGTGGAGGCTGTTTAATCTGAAACGTAGCGGCGGCCCCACCCCCGGAGGTCGCCGTATTTAGTTTTCCCGGTGAGGGGACGTGCCTCCGAATTGCCCAGAGGAAGAGTACCGACTGGGCGAAGCAAAACGCTTCGGAGATGTCGATCGCGACCGCCGTTGTGGTGACGTTGGCTGCATCTCGTTAGCGGCCAGGTACTCCTCAATCTCCAGCGGTCTTTCGCCATAGCGGGGTCGAGGCGCGTTTGGTGGAAATCCTCTCAAGCCTATTCTCCGGTATGGGCAATTGCGAAGAATGTGACCAGGTTCGCCGCAGTGATAACAGAGCGGTCGTCTGTTGGGCGTGCGCCACAATGGTGCCTTGCTGATAGCGGGACGTTGGTATTGCTGTGGCTCGACGGGGCGCAGATCTTGTTGCTGCTCGACGGGGCGCATGTAGCGAGGCGGTGGTCCGACAACGGGACGGAATGGATTTGGCTCGGGAGCAGGTCGACGTAAGACATCACTATAAGTCATGATGCATGGCTCCGGTTGTGGTGCTGGTGGTGGTGGTGGCTGCACCGCTCACCGAATTTCGTCACGGATGACGTCCACGGTAAAATAATTATTTGCGGAGGGAGCATTGAAGTGGAGGTTTTTTAGCTCTTCGCGGACAATGCTCCTCACAAGCTCCCGCAATGCCTCGTCGCTGGCTGCTGGCACGGACGCGCAGCAGGGTGTGGCCGCTACGCTTGCCTGGCGGCCGTATTGGGTGCTCCGTTCCTGCAGGGAACGTTCCATGCTGGTAGCTTCTCTCGCGAAATCTGCGACAGTTCTTGGGGGGTCGCGAATGAGGCCAGCGAACAACTGCTCCTTCACCCCGCGCATGAGGTGCCGTACCTTCGTTGCCTCAGGCATTGTAGGGTCGGCCCGATTGAAAAGCCGCATCATGTCCTCAACAAACATGGCCACACTCTCATTTGACTGTTGAGACCTTGAACGAATTGCAATCTCTGCATTTTCTTTGCGTGCACTCGAGCTGAATGTTGTAAGTAACTCACGGCGAAAGGCTGCCCAGCTGACAAAGGACGCCTCGTGGTTCTCGAACCACGTCTTGGCCGAGTCTTGCAGCGCGAAGTACACATTCATTAGCTTCCGCTCGTCGTCCCATTGGTTAAATGCAGCCACGCGGTCAAAACTGGCCAACCAGTCTTCCACATCCTCTAACCGGTCATCATGAAATGATGGCGGTGATCGCGATGCGAGAAGGACGAACGGTGGGGCGTTGCTGGAAGGCTGGCTTGTCTGGCTGCTCGTCGTGGATGTCATGGTTCGTAGCGGGGTGGACAGCGGTTCAAACTCAGGTTGTAGGCCTCGCAGGCGACGGCTGGCTTTATGGACAGGAGTCGCGTCCACGCGTTGATGAGCAGCGTCACTGACGTCTTCAGGGGCAACGTACATGGGATCTTACCCAGCACCTCCACCAAATGTCACCAACACACGTAGCAAGCAGCACAACAACCGAGCTGGCCCTTTTTAATCAAGCGAAAACTCGAGAGGGACGAGGATGACGCTTAGCCACGTGCCAAGCCATTCGGCCACTTGGTGGCGCCAGAAGATGGTCAGCGGTGTGGCAATATTTTTGATTGTCTTATACAGAGCTCTCGTCTTTCTTAATTGGCTGTTGTCCTCAACTGCTTGCCACTGTATGTTCAGGAAGGCATTCTTATCTCTCCTTGCTATTTTCTGAAAATCCACATTGAGAACCTTGTATCTTTCTCTTTCCCCACATAACTTTTGTCATCTTCCTTTCCTCAGCTATTTGCAAAGCCTCTTCAGATAATCAGTTTGCTTTCTTGCATTTCTTTTGCTTTGGAACTACCTAAGTAGCAACTTCTTGTATTATATTGTGAACATCAGTCCACATCTCTTCGGGCTGTCTGTCTTCTAGATATAATTCTTGAAATCTATTCCTCACTTCCACAGCATATTCCAATGGTATTTGATCCAGATCATACCTGAAAGGCCTTCTAGTTTTCTGCGTTTTCCTCAATCGAAGCTTAATTTTGGCAACAAGAAGCTGATGATCGGTGCCACAATCGGCCCCAAGCCTTGTTTTTACTGCTTGAATAGCGCTTCTCCATCTCTGCTGGCAAAGAATGTAATCGATCTGATTCCTGTACAGACCGTCCGGTGAAGTCCATGTGTACAGGCGCCTCTTGTGCTGTTGAAAATGAGTATTCGCTATAGTCAGGTTGTTTTCTTCACAAAACTCTACTAGCCTCTGTCCAGCTTCATTTGGCTCGCCAAGACCGAACTTGCCTATAAGTCAGGATATTTCTTCACTCCCGACCTTAGCATCCCATTCTCCTATGAGAAAAACGACGTCTGATGATGGAGTGCGGTCTGAAAGGCATTGTAGGTCCGTATAAAATCTCTCAACGTCAGCTTCTTCAGCAGTAGTGGTCGGTGCATAGACTTGGATAACTGTTATGTTGAAAGGGTGACCTTGGATCCGAAGTGAAATCATTCTTTCGTTTTTGGGGTTGTACCCTAGCACTGCTTTGCCCATTCTTCTGTTTACAATGAGAGCGACCCCATTTCTTCTCTGGATTCGTGTCCACAATAAAAGACATAATGGTCGCCGGAGTTAAATTCTCCCATTCCGGTCCACTTGAGCTCGCTGATACCCAAGATATCAATGTTCAATCTGTCCATTTCTCGCTTGACGACATCCAGTTTACCTTGCGTCATAGATCTTACATTCCATGTTGCTATGTGATATATCTCATTGCAATTTCGGACTTTCCGGTCGCTTCCCGACACATCCACAACTGAGCGTCGTTTTGGCTGTAGCCCAGCCGCTTCATTCGTCCTGGTGCTACTAGGAATCGTCCTTTGTTTATCCCCAGGTACATGTGGGACGGCTTCCAACCTGGGGGGCTCATCTTCCAGCGCCATATCTTTAATGGTATTGTGACTGGCCATAGGGTTTTCTTTGCAGGAAGTACTACAGTGGGTTGTCATTACCTTCTTCAGTGAATCACATTTTGTCAGAACTCTCTGCCATGACCTGTCTTTCTTGGGTGGCCCTACACAGCAGAGCTCACGACTTCATCGAGTTTCGCAAGCCACTCCGTACAAGGCTTTGGTAGAAAGCTGTAGTCACGCGTAGCCCTTCCCTCATGTAACTCAAACCTATCAATGAAACAGACTGAAACAACTGTTTCAGTCTGTTTCATTGACACATCTGCGTGAAGATAATTGGCTTGATTGGTGCGCCGGCGATACACGAACGGTTCGGCTCAGTACACCCGTGTGTACTTTAAGCCACGCAATCAATGAGCCAAAGGGAACCGTGAGTCGAAATCAGTGTTCGAGCTCATATGACTCGAGGCCAGCCGCAATTCAAAACGTGGTCGTTTCCTGAAGAGTCGTGAGTTGGAGTGAGTAACAGCTTGTTTTCAAGCTAAATGAGTTCAAGCTGACAAGTGCAGCGTCAGTCCAATGTTTGAGTAAGCACGCAGCTTGATCAAACCTCTGTGAAGGCTGATGATTTTTTCAAGGAAGGTTCGTGTGCCATTGGAGCTTGAACGTAATGCACGTAATGCACTCAACGTGTTTATTATATCTCAGTCGCTGTGCTCCAGGAGTCTCGAGACATTCAATGCACAGCTGGTGTGCTGCTGCCATCCGGCGACAAAAATGCGGACAGCGAAGGTGAGTGGGACAGATCTCTTTTGCCCCATGAGCTGTGTCTATGAATGTTGAAACTGGTTCTTAGAAGGAAACAAGGGCGACGCTGAAGAGTCTTGCACACAACGTTTCCCGGGGAGTGATCCTGCGTTCTACGTAAGGGGACGGTGTAAGCGCACCATCTTTTTGCTCTCGCCTCGAGACTCCTCTACAATTGTGGTCTGAAGAACCACTGCTCGAGGCCTAAAAAGAAGCAACGGTTGTCCTGTCCTTACCATTTCGGAATCTTGTATTTTCAGGCATACGCAGAAAGAAACTTCGCATGCTGGCGAATGCTTGATGGGAACACCTGAGACACCTATGCCGTCATTAGAGTGAGCTGTCACGCGCCACATAATGGGCGCATAACATATAAAACACATGACAGAAAAGCCGTATACGCGCAAAAACATGACTCGAAGCCACGGTGAAGCGTACAGATTACCCTGCTAGATGGCAACTACGGTATTACTGCAGCCTGACATATAATATGCGCTAAACAGCCTTTTCTCGCATTGTCATCGCCGTCTGCGTCAACTTCCGTTCGTGCGCAATTCAGACCCAAAGCAAGACCACTCAGACACATACTCTTGCTAATCTAAAGTGAAACGAATGATTAATAACATTCGGCTAGCCGTGCGACGTCGCTAACCACTTTTCGGACTACTCTGTCGTTTCTGTGGAAAAGAGCCAATAGAGAATGCAAAGCCGGTCTTCTGAGTCCCCGGCCTATGTCTGTTGCATTGTGCTACTTCACACATTTCGGTTTCAAATGCCCATCAGCTCATGCTGACGGTTATGCTAAGCACTAAACTTAACTCTAATATTTCGTTTCACAGGTGAAACTCTCGGTGCATATAATATTACTCGGCCACTGGAGGTTGGAGTACAGGGCCTGGCTACCGTGCCGCGGAAGAGAAGGGAAAATCCTATCTCCCAACAGCGCTTTCCAGGGTATACATGGGTAACCCTTAAGTTTTAGACTGAGGGCATGATACGAAGTGTAGGACATACAATTCAAAGTGACTTGAAAACGGGGAATACGAGTATACTGAGCATGGTTGGAAAATATAAGCAGTAAAGCTCATTCTATAGTGAAGCATAAAAAAGTTGCATGAGAGACAGATGATAGCGTTCTCTTTGCGTTCTTTGTTTGCCATGAAATCCAGCAAACTGTAGAGAAGCAAAAATGCATGACTGGAATGAATGTTATACTCACAGTGTACACATATCAACGTAGTATTAGCAGGCGCACTTAGCGTGGTGATTTAAGACGCTATAACAGTCGCTATTAGTAGGGCTATATACTGACGCAAGTACTGACTTCCTGCTAAGGTAAGCATCAAGTATCTTTCGTACATTATGGAGCCTTAGCAAACACCCTCCATTTGAGGCCAGTGATCGGATTTATGAGCCTCTTCATTTTCCTTTAAAAACGCGGAAATCTTGTACAGAGCTGTCGTTAAGTGCAGCGACGGTCATGCCATTTAGAATATACCCTTGGGGCACCGGAACTACCTGCTTCCTTCCGCGCCGTCACAAGCCGCGGTGGCCCACTGGTTGCGGCGCTCGGTTAGTATGCTGAAAGGCATAGGTAGGCTAGATAAGGCGTTTGATTCATCATGCTAGAGCCGAGATTTTTCCGCTGGTACAAAATGAGCGAAGCAATAATCTGAGCATTCGGTCATACAAAAGATGTCAACAATGGTTGCAAGAGAAAAAAATGCAGAGCAGGAGGCTAACATTGTAGTTTGGGCGTATTGATATCCAATGATGTTAAAGCAAAGCAAAGACTGGGACGAGGAACGACACGATCGCTAACTCGCAACACTATATCTTAAACACAAAGCGGAATATAAAGGCAACCCGTGGCTTGATAGCACGCAAGGGCAGGGGCAAGTAGTTCATTGACTCCTTGGATATTTCAGTTCTTTTACAGACAGGCCGTTAGATGCCTTCTAGACACAAGAATTATCTAATCAATCAATCATGTCAGCTCGCGCATGAGCTTGCAGCTGCTCTTGTGGGGATGACGTATGCATTGCAGATAGGCTAACACTTTACTTAAGCACTGGGGCCAGCTCTTAAAATGTACGCGGTGCCACATTTTCACAAGCTTTTATTTTACCTTTCCTATAGCGCGCAGAAATGAATCCGCCTCCCCTCACCCCGGCCCCATATTTCCCGCACATTTCTGGGGTGTTCAGGGAGGCGATCGTTGACACACCTCTCACTTCGCCTTACTTATTTTTACAAAAGAGTTGGCATGACATAAACAGCTGTTCGGACATTCAAAAAACTTCTCTTTGTGCTTCTTCGCTTCAATGTGCTGATGTGTCTCCAGCATTCGTTGTACTCGTCTTCACGTGCGCTTGTATCTTCGCATCAGGGCCATAGCTCTGAAGTTAGGAGGTCAATGGGTGGAAGCTTACCGCACAAAGAAGAAATCAAGTTATTGCGCCAGCGATAAGCTCGAGAGGACGGAAAAGCTAGTGCTGTGCTTTTCGTCAGGGAGTGCATCCTACTTGTGCGCTCTGTGACAACACGCGGTCGATACAGAAACGAGGTTATCTTTGGAGCATTCTTTTTATTTCAGGGTTCTGAAGAGAAAACAGTGTTCAGGTGTAAGGAAGGTGCGTTTAAGAGACGAATTGGAGAAGCAATCTGTTCATAGCGGGGCATTCATATCACAAAAATTTCATTTACACCAATTATGCGTCCAGTAATGAACAAGGTATAGATAATAAGAGAACAAAGAAAATTAGAGGCCGAAGGCAGTATATCGGTTTGTGAAATTTAATGGTTCGGGAACGAGATGTGCTTAGCTTATTTCCTGAATAGTGAAGTCTTTTGCACAGGCGTGAAAAAATATTTACTACCAGGTACCAGGTAGGTATCTCACATCTCCACCTATATTTATGCGAAAACTAATAGAATGTCAAATGAAGTACCGAATGCAAGAGTAATTAGGAGCACAATAGGGAAGCGCCCAAGTGCAGTAACATCATGGAGTTGAAAACGTCATTCTTTCATCGCGATTGTGGACGCTTGTTTTAGAGGCACATCTGGTGAAAAGGTCCATCATAAACCGATACTAGAAGATCTTGAGTTGCTTTGCGACGCACCAATATGTATGTAAATATATGCGCGGTTGAAAATTTTCCAGTTACTTCTTGGTAGGGGGATAGGGGCGGGAAGCGGGCGAAATTATCGGTTGTGGCTGCTGGACCTTGGTTGTACGCGCTCTGTGTGCTGTCCAATGGCTGGTAATTCGCTGACATTTGAGCGAAGAAAATGTCTAGGAGTCGAGTCAATTAATTTTTACGGCATTTTAAGGATGTCTTGGTCGTTCTTTGTGATAAAGCGAAGACTCTAGAGCACCAAGTGGAAATCAGCCAACCTTTCGGCTTCCGATTCATTCTTTACGTGCTCTCGTCACTTGACGAGTAGCCTTTTGTGGGGCGGCATATGTTTTCTCGATATGAACTTGAAGGGCGGAAAGAAAGCCTGCTCTTCAATGGGTAGGCCACGATCAACTGTAAGGCGGAGGAGGAAACCAGTCCGCAAAACAAAATTTTTTTATGCTGTCAGCGTACATTTTTGTCAAGGGCGTCGCTTCTGGTCATCAGGTGTATCTGAGACACATGCGAGCAGCTAATTAAGCTGGCTTGCTGGCAAGATTTGCGCTACGTATTAAACTTGTTCAAATTGCGGTTAAGCTGGTAGGGACGATTGAATTTTCGGCCGGACTCTTCGCCCTAGCGTGTTGAATGTGATAGGCTATACTAGGAGGTCTGTAATGAGCCGCTCGTGGAAACAGATGCCATGGTGGTTGGTACCCTGCAGAAGCGAAAACCTTTTGTAGAAAGCGAGCAGGTTAACGGACCTGCGCTTGTTTCATGCTGTTGCCTTAGATGAAGCGTAAGAAAGTAGGTTTTCAGCGAACACCAACGATGAACTTACATAATTAAATTTGCGTAATTCAGCGGTGGCGATCCCCTAAAATCCGTGGAGGCTCTACTGACGTGCGTTTAGATTCGGAATAAGGAGTTGGTTACTTCCTTCTAAGGCCATTAAAAGTGTAAAAGTAGCGGATACCAGGGGTGATTTCAGCAGTGAAGTTCACCTGCTGCATCTCATGTTCCGAAATCAGAAGCTGGTTTTCAACAAGACGGAAGGCTTGTCTTTAAGGTGTAAATAGTAAGGACTACGAAAAAAAGCATTGAAAATTCTTCAGGGCTAAGTAGATTACTAGCACTGCTCTAAGGTTTGTGCTCTATCAAGCCAATGCAGAGTTAGGGTGCGCTCTCCGCAGCTGTCGACCCGTCGTGTGAGAGCGCCTGCTGGCTTCGCTGAAGCGTCTACAGACAGAGATGTTGGAATGTTAGCATCGCGCTGTATAAAGAATACCACTTCGATCAGCTACTTGTGTATGTTTGGAAAACGATCAGTGTATTCCTGTTCCCTGCATAAACCAAGCTTTTTTCAGCCACCTTAACACACACCAATAAAAGATTAGAAAATTTGGCTACGGGAGGCGTTAAGTGGCAACTCGTGTTTATGACGCCGACGAACGCGTGTAGGTGAGAAAGTGGCTGGAGAAGAGAAGGTCTTAATTGCTTGAAATGGCCTATCCACCGCCACAATACATCGAAAAATGAAGGCCATGCTATGACGCCCGGATACTTTAAAATAATGAACAGCAGTATACCCGGGGTGGTGTCCGTGAAGTTGTAAAATGTGCGCACATATTTTTTCCAGCCCCATGGTATGCAAACAAAATTGAGAGAATCTAAAAGGTGTCATTGCAGTCGTCTTCTGGATGTAATTTATTTTTGCCTTTTCTTGGTAGGTAGTTATTAAACGCATTATTCGATAACACTTGCTTCTTGCTACATGAACTTTTAAGCCACAAAATCAAGCAGATGTATTGATCAGGCATGTCCTATTGCATAAGCGCTAAATGGTAATGTCAGGCTGCCTCTAGAGTCATGTTTACACATCATATTCTTTGCCAGATCATGCTATTGCAGCTAGCATCAAGCGTGCGCATGTTTGTTTTTCTTTCCTTTTTTTATTTGCGAAACAAAAACGCACAGGCTTCAGTAGACCCGTAGCCCTTTTGGCGAATGAAGGGTTCAAACAAAAAATAATCGGACACACACATTCTATAGTTATTAAATTGCAAACCTGCAAAATGCGTAAAAAATTAAGATTGCAAGGCAATACAAGACCAAACATGATTATCAAATGCGCGTATCCAGACGCTAATCGTGTTCAGTCCCATACTTCCGTAAAGTCAAGAAAAATATTTTTCAATAAAGCCAAAAATTTCTTTTGCAATTTTATTTCATCACGAATCTCAGTTTATATCAGGGCACTATTGTATTGTAAAAGCCCTTGACCAAATTGTTGTGACATGGTGGAAGTATAAATATAATATTAGTCGTGGCTCTTGTTTGTCTCGGCCCCAGATAAAGAGTGTTAAGCTTTGTCTTTCATTGCACATTGGAGGGTGCAAAAAAAGCCTTCGAATACCCCTGCGATGCTACGCGTCTTTAGTTGGCTTTTAGACAAATTGTGTTGATATTATTCTGCATTCCCGCCAGCAATTTCACCCCAATAGAAGAAAGTTATTAGCTGGACCAATGAATCATATATCATAAACCGCTTATTGCTTGATAGAGTAATTCCGTAGTATTTTCTTAGCAGACTACAAATTTTCTGCCACACAAATTTAGGTCTGATGTCACGATGACACTTACACTTGCAAGACGCCTATTTTGCGTGGTTCTTAACAGCAATACCACATTTTTCCAGCAATAAAAAAGCAGTTTTTTGCATACAATTGTACTAACGCAGACGACATAATGTCTCGCGGAACTCTGAACACAGCAATGTAAAGCTTTCATCACATGGTCGACTAAGTACGAAAAGTCGTCCAGTCTACAATGATGCATTTAGCCTTTTGTCGAATCCAGTCCACGCAACCGAGAGTTGTTATGGCAAAAACCACGGCTTGCTTTGCTAGATCTAATTATACTATGACTTGCTATGGGTGACAATGGCTACGAATTGTATGGCTATGAGCAACGTAAAACAGAAAATAATTAGCGCTTAATAATAATTAGGCCTTACAAAGCACAATAGATGAACAGAAGTCTGAGCGTATAAAATAGAAGCACAGTGGCAATAGGCGTGATGACGACGTGTTTTTAGAGTAATTATTTCAATACACCAATCACATAACTTGAAACTCTTTTTTTATGCCCTTCAAGAATGGAAATTTAATCCTTCTCTCTTCAATTTCGTTGTATCAGAGATGCACCTCATATATCAAGCCACGATAAAACATCTAGTTGGGCCGACAACGTATGACCCCCAGATGCTTTCATACCTAATTCCTTGCCTTGCAAACAAAAATAAGTACCAAAGAAGAATTATTCAGAAATATGTCGAATACTTGTCTTATTAAGAGAGCTAAAATTTACTTTCTCTCTTCTCCTAATGAATAACAAACTAGGCATAAGGTATTTATGCTCCTGGTGTTCTGTTCAGGAACCTGTTTGAAGGCAAGAGGCCACAGTTAGAACTGGGCATGGTCTTACTGAATTGATTCGATTGAGAAAGGAGTGAGACAAGGCTGCATGCTGTCGCCCTGCCTATTTAACCTATATGCTCAGTGCATTATGAGAAAGGCCGGTCTGGACGAGCCTTCAGCTGGAGTGAAGATTGCCGGAAAACATATCAACAACCTTAGATATGCGATGATACCACTTTAATGGCACAAAGCGAAGTGGAACTCAAGAAACTTCTGAGGGGCGTACAAGAAGAGAGTGAGAAGTTTGGGCTTAAACTGGACACTAAAAGACAAAGATCATGGAGTCTTGCCCTATCAAGTCCTGGAGCATTAAGCGGAAAAGAAGTGGAAGTTGTGACAGATTTTCTCTTCTTGGGCTCCAAGATTACCCTGGAAGGAGACTGCAGCCATACAGTTAGGAGGCGCCTGCCTCTCGTAAAGAGAGCCATGGCCAGCCTTGACCGCCTAGTAAAGAGCAGAGACATTAGACTGCCAACCAAGATGCGTATAACGCGTGCTACGGTCTTCCCAGTTGTGATGTATGAATGCGAGAGTTGGTTTGTGAAGAAGGCTGATCGCCGAAGAATTGACGCGTTTGAATTGTGGTGCTGGCGGAGGCTCTTGAGTGTTCCTTGGACTGCCAGAAGGTCAAATCAGTCGATATTGTCGACCATAAGCCCTGACTGCTCACTGGTGGGTCAAATTCTAAAGTTAAATCTCAGCTACTGTGTTCATGTGATGAAAAGACTGGAGTCGCTGGAGGAAGATTTGATGTTGGGAAAGGTTGAGGGTGACCAGAGAAGGGGTAGGCAGCGAACGCGATGGTTAGATGGCATCCTTGAGGCGCTGCAGATGAAGATATGTGATGTTAGGAAGATAGTGAGAGACCGGAAAGCGTGGCGTGGTACGGTCCATAGGGTCACGAAGAGTGGGACATGATTGAACGACTGAACTGAACTGGAGGCTAACCAAGAGAGTTCTACTTAAGGTGAGGACAACCCAGAGTGCTATGCAACGAAAAATGGTAGGGGTAACATTAAGAGATAGAAAGCGTGCAGAGTGGGTCAGAGAAGTAACTCAAGTTACCGACATTCTAGTGGAAATTAAGAACGAATGGGCATGGGCAGGACATGTAGTGCGAAGAGAGGATAACCGATGGTCGCTTAGGGTAGCAAACTGGATTCCAAGGGAAGGAAAGCGTAGCAGGGGGCGGCAGAAAGTTAGTTGAGCGGATGAGGTTAAGAAGTTCGCAGGGGTCAAGTGGTTGCAGCTAGCGCAGAACCGGGTTAAGTGGAGAAATATGGGAGAGGGCTTCGACCTGCAGTGGGTATAGTCAGGCTGATGATGATGATGATGACTTGCATGACTTCTTCTGTGTATGCCTTGTATTGTTTTCAGGACACTACAGTTTATTACGCCTTCTAGCCAAATAAGGTCCTTAATATTTTTAGCTTGGTATAGCTACTTTTTTGTGCGTGACGACCGTGTAAGATGATCTTATTGCTTTCTGCTGCAGTGTCGCAGACTATGAAGACTCGACTGATTCTGCTACATCCTCCGATCTGTGGAAAGGTCGCTGGGCTCCGTGAGTTATAGTACATCTACCTTTTGTCCCTGTGTCCGAAACCTTACTGCCTGACTAAATAAAATCTATTTGTTACGTCTTCCTAGGCTTAATTGAGAAGATTAGGCTTTATTAACCCTAAAAGACCTAGCCGGCCCTAAAACGTTTTGCGCGTTTTCGCATATAAAACATTTTCTTAGCAGTGACTAAATTCCTGTTGTATGTTGTCCACGTGAAGGCGTATTGTCTGGTGCTGATTGAGCTGCATTGCCCACTTGCATAGCCGAGCGCACTCCTTGGTTGTAGAGTGGCGCCTATCATGCCGTTCTTCGCCAATATAGGGAAAGGGTGGGTCTTTCCTCAGATGTGAGTCGCCTCGCTTGTTTCTTTACCGTGACCGCGTTTATTTCTGGGCTGTTTCTATCGTATTCTAATTATTTTCTTCTATCTATTAAGGCGAAAGGCTCGTGGGTGTGGATTATATTTCTGCATCTTCGCAGATTGTCACACTGTCATTTTCGAGAAATGAATTAATTGACGAGTAGAAGCGTTGCATGACTCAGAGGGTGAAAAAAATGTGGGTGGAAAATTTCGTTGATGTGGAGCAACAAATGTTTTAGAGTCAAAGCGCCAAAAAAGTCCAAAAATAGAAAAGGACGTCAAATGATTCCTCATCATCATCTTCAGCCGAACTATACCCACTGCAGGGCGAAGACCCCTCCCATACTCCTCCAATTAATCCGGTCCATTACTGGAATCCTGCGAACTTCTTAAGTTCATCCGACCATCTAACTTTCTGCTGCTGCATGATGCGCTTTCCTTCCTTTGGAATCGAATTTGGTACCCTAAGCAACCCCCTGTTCTCCTCTCTATGCACTACATGCCCTGTCTATGCTCATTTTTCTTGATTTCCACTGAAATGTTAGTACCTCGAGTCATTTCTCTGGCCCTCTATGCGCGCTTCCTATCTCCTAGCGTTACACCTATCATTTTATTGCGATAGCAATGCTGTGCCAGGTTTCGAACCGTAGCGTATCCCCGGCGGACGCCACGGTTGACCTTTAACAGCCGAGCCGAGCTCCGCCAGATGACGGAACCGCAGTCGTGCCACGCTAAAGCCCTGCGCGTTGCATCGGCGACGCTGCCGCGCCGAACAGATGGTTCGCGGTTGCGTCGGCCTCGCCGTGACTGCGCGTATATAGCCCAACGTGATTCGCGCGCGCGCAAGCGTCGCTCGCGGTCAGTCACGATACGCCGGTTTCGCTGCGCCAGACGAAATATATCCCCTGTATACTTAGGCGCTGCGCGCAGTCAGCAGCTCTCTTCGGAGCATGCGCAGAAAGATCGCCGACCGGTGGGCCATTTGCATCCCGTTCGCAGCCTCAATCGTACGCGGGTAAACTGATCTTGGAGCTTCTTCCACAACTTATAGCATTCTTGAACCACCGATAGAAACGACAGACAAAAAAAGAAGATCAAAGGTTACGGTATAACGGTGAGCGCAGCAAGTTGGAAACTCGCTTCGGCCGGTAAGCATACAAATGAAACCGAACACAGCAGCAGTGAACAGCTCAGCTGGTAAGAGACCGCAGCTCCGCTTTGTCTGTCTGCTCACACGCGTTTAATTTGCGCTGCTGTACTCTGAAGTAGAGTCGCTGCGTGTCGTACAAACTAGGGTTAGCAATAGAATGAAAAAAAAAGAGATGCAAAAGAAAAGACTGGACACACAAATAAAAGAGAAAAAAGTACAATGGCTATATGAACAATTATTCACTCGATTAGAAATACACTTCTTCGTTACGCACCCGCACTTTGTTGACAATTTTCAAGGGTCCATTTTCCGTGCTGGCGCACCGCTCAATGCTTCGCACATTTCTTCACGCTTCAGCTCTCATTGTCGATGCATCGCGCACTGCTTCTCGGTATCCCGTGATCGCAATCTCTCGCACCAAAACATGGACGCTGTATGCGCTGCGCACTAGGCCCATTCCAAACGAAAACATCAGAACCAAAACAAGGTAAACACGGACGGACGGCACGTCGTCAGCCACCGCGGCGCCGACTCGTCGGAGGTACGCTGCAGGTGGGGGTTGTCAGTTTAGATCGCACACACGGGACGCTCACGTGTGGTTCAAGGTTCACAAAGCCACCGCCCAGACGGTAATTCCCGGTGCAATAAATCATCCGCTGGCCTAAATAAGCCACTCCACCAAGCTGTCCGAAGCGAGTTCAATTCACGAAGCTTATGCGGCCGTCCACCATCTTTTTCTGCGCGAAGCATTGTGGGTCGACATGGTCGGCGGCGCCGACGCTCGAATGGAGCAGGAGCCATCTTTACGCCGGGCCCGTCGGGACGAGCTGGCCGCCACCGGTTACGTTGGGCGTTGGAGTTTCCGGAACTACGGAGTGTTTGTGTCAGCGACAAACTGAGGCAGGGAAGCGACAACGTGCACAGGAGACAGTGGAAGAATGTGAAGAACGTCGTGCTAAGCTGATGCTCGGCGAGTACGTTCTAGCTCTTCGAGTGCTTCCTCCTCGTCGGCTACTGAAGAACATATGACTGCGCAGGAACGCCACAATGCCACCAAGCGAAGACAGCGCGCTCAATAATCGCCAGCAGAACAGTCGTAACCATTTTGTGTCATGAGTTACTCTATAGCCTAACTATCGAACCACGCAAGCTACGCCACAAGCGAATGCACAAGCGTAGCCATGCGGCCATTGCTAACGCAATTTACCAGGCTTAACTAGAGCTCAGCCACTGCCAATTGTTTTGTTTGATAGTCCTCTGCGTTGTCTTCAACTTAAGCAGATCCCTTTTCGTTAGCCTCCACGTTTCAACCCCATAGGTGAGTACAGGCAAGATGCAACTGTTATATACTTTTCTCTTGAAGGATACCGGTAAGCTGCTAGTCATAATGTGTGAATACTCGCCAAATGCGCTTCATCCCTATCTTATTTTTCTAGTTATTTCCCCTTTATGGTTTGGATGTATGGTTACTACCTATACCAAGTAGACATATTCGCCTACCACATCCAGTGCTTCGCTACCTAATGTAAACTGCTGTTCCTTCACGAGGCTGTTGAACATTACCTTAGTCTTCTGCATATTGATTTTCAAGCCTACATTCCCACTAATTCATTCTTTGCGGTTCATCCACTGAGTTACTTAGTAAGGCAATGTCGTCAGAGAATCTCAGATTACTCAGGTGTTCTTCATCGATCTTTATCCCTAACTGCTCCCATTCCAAGTCTCTGAATACTCCCTCTAAGCAAGCTAAGAATAGTGCTGGGGAGACTGTGTCTCTTTGCCTAACACCTTTCCTTATGAGAATTTTGTTACTTTCTTTATGCAGAACTATGGTTGCTGTACATCCACTATAGATATCTTCCAGTACTTTCACATACTGCTCATCTACACCCTGATTTCACTATGCCTACACGACCGCCTAGATTTCTACAGTGTCAAATGCTTTTTCGTAATTAATCAGTTCTATGTGTAAGGAATGTTTATAATCTGAGCATTATTCTGTCAGCTGGTAAATGGTATGGTGGAGTACAATTTCCGAAAACCTGCATGAGCTTTTGCTTGAATGAAATTTTAGATTGTCCTGATTCTGTTGGCAATTACCTTAGTAGACACCTTATAGGTAGCAGATAGTAAGCTCATTTGCCTGTAGATTTTTAAGTCATTAGCGTCTCTTTTATTATGTGAATTTTGTTACTTTGTTTGTGCAGAACTGCTGTTCAGACACTATAGATATCTTCCAGTAGGCAGACGTCAGAAAGGTCACGGACGGCGAAATTGTTAAAAAAAACGTTAAAATTGTCCAACAAGCGTAGAAAAAAGGAACAAAAAAATGAAAGATGAAAGAAAGAAGCAAATGAATGTAAAAAGTCACAGGAGAGGCTTTCGCCTTACCGCCATCGGGAGAGATCGAAATGCTTCCAATGATTTTTTTCACCCAAAACCAGAGACTAAAACATTACAAGGCGATAAGCTAGTGCTACAAGTTGTGCGCTCCCCAAAAACATGAAGGGATTCAGGAAGAATGCGGTTAACCTGGGCTGGAATAATACAACGATTCTGTTGGGTCAAAAAATATTCCATTCCATGCCTTCTCTGCCATGAGCCGGTTAAAAGATGAATCTGTGCATAATAAGATGGCGTTGCAGGATGCCACAGGACTTAAGGAAATTCACGTAGTCGTCACCTTATACGCAGTGTTGACGTCATCGCCGAGGAAATGGAATAGATGTTGGAATCGCTATATTATCCCACCCCAAATGTCAAAGGTTTCAGGAAGCATGACTTGCCCAAGCATGAAGTTTGGGCGTCCGGCTACAGCTGCTGTTATCATTTTCGGGACTGATATCTTCATAAGGAAAATAAAGGCGGAGGTGACGGCATGCAAGAAGTAGTGACGCGTGCTGGTAGCAACAGTACATTCTCTTCAGATACTTCGCAAACACATCACTCTAGGCGCCACTCACTATCGTCGTCATCATAATAATAATAGTAATAGTACCCACTGCAGGGTGAAAGCATCTCCCATGTTTTTTGAACTAGCCCGATCATGTGCTAGCTGCATCCACTTGACCATTGCGAACTTCTCAACCTCATCCACCCACCTGACTACCCGCTGACGCCTTCTAGGCTTTCCTTTCCTTAGAATCCAGTTTGTTATCCTAAGCGACCATTTGTTATCCTCTCTACGCATTATGACCTGCCCATGCCATTATTTTTGATTTACATGAGTTATTTCTCATGAGACTGTTACCCTGACAAAAATCTTGGGTTACGTTCTGAGTCGTGGCCGTGCTAGCAAAGCAATGCGTTCCATGGGAAATGGTATGTTCTGCAGTTTGATGCTGCAGTCGCGCCAGCAAATATAAGACAGAGATCTAAATAATGACAGATGTTTGTCGTACGGAGCCACATACACCAAGCTAGGTGACAGAAGAGCAAAATCTGCGCCAAACCGCTTTCGCCCAATATAAGCACTTTGGTTAAAATCTTTTCAACTGTTCTTAAATAAAAGAAAGCTCTTAAAATAATAGGCACATTCGTATTCTAGGTTGCATGCTCTTTATTAAGCGATATTATCTTGTTTTGAGGTCATTTCGTGAGTATCAAGTAAATCAAACTTGAATAGAAATGATACATTTATAGACATTCTGTTTTGGTGGAAAATCGATCCTGTTATCATTACGCAATAACATAAATTATTTAACTGCATGTGGGAACCTCCCAGTTGTGAGGACACATATGTGTCATTTTTGTAGAAAAACAAATGGCGTTAATTAATTGCCGAGAACCTCCGCAAGTAAAAGCTGTCGTACAAGTCCATGCAATAAGTTGAGCAGCGGGGTTTAGTACGCCGCAAATGGTTGCTCTGTAGGCAATGAAAAAACACGTCTTACCCAAACGAAGCCCTTGCTGCCTCAAGGATACTTTTAAGTTGTTCCAAAACTGTTATGTGTAGTCCATTGGTCAGGCATCTTAACTAAATATTTTTCAGGTGGTTTACATCGGACCATAATGCAGAAGTTCCTTCAACTGTCTTGCTGGCTTACACTTGTGCGTGCTCCCTAATTAAGCTTTTAAGACTTTTTCACTGATGCAAATATTCAGTTGGATTCCACCTATTGCTTTTCTAAATTAGGTCACAAGTCTGTGCGGGATACATTTACTCAGCCGAATAGGTACGTTCACGAGTTTTGATGTATTAATTGCCCTACACAACTCGTGTCAAGATACAGAGCATAAAACAGGCGTTCTTAACTGCCTTATTCATGATACATGACTCCTTTATTAGCTAGCCATATTTACATTTAACATCTTTAACATCGACTCTGCTGGTACAGCTTGATTTTACATATGTATCTTCAACTTAAATAATCTTCATTTGGGATCGCTAGTGGCACGGCATTGAAATGATTGAATTTTGCAGTTTATAAAGGTTATCTAGACTTTTATTTCAAGAAAGTTAAGATCATACTTACTGACTGGAAGCACACCAATAATTGCAATCATAGTTAGGATTGATAGTGATACAAAAGACGTCATTATTCTGCAAAGAAAAAGGAAAGCTTTATTTCATGCAGGGCGGCCATTCACGACTTGGCCCCTATATACATTTGGCTCGTACAACGAAATTAATGTCAGATACTATTTTCCTTAAAACGCGATGCTGTACAACCAGAGCTAGGCGCATTAAATGTAAACGGCGTGGATATATAATCAAGTGGTTTTTATAAAAGCCCGTGTTAAACTATTTACAGGTATAAGCAATCAATTCTCAATAGTCATTTTTTTTACATGAAAGTCATGTCTTAGCCTGTTAAAGGTTTGACGAATAAGTCGGGCCACTTAAAAAAAAGTGGGTACGCTTGAAGAACCCATGAAAAGCTTTGTACTAAAATTATGCCACGGTGCACTAGCAACAGTTATATTAGCAGTCCTGTCCGGAAAACAAATATTTTTGACCTGGTTCCATAGCAACGAACGTTTATATGGCAGATCGAAAATGAGGCCCCTCCACTCCTCCCTCAGCTCAACCAACGCCGGCGCGCAAGGCAAAAAAGAACAAAAGCAATCGCAATGGTCGCTCACCACGCCCCTTCTCACCCGCCTAACTAGGGAGTGTCCAATGAGCTGGCGCGTACAGCAGCTCCCGTGATGTCAGTGGGGAGGTTTGCGCGCGGCTGTATCTCACCCCAATCATTTGCGAGCGGTTGCCAGGAGCAGCTTTGAAACATGATATGGAAAATATGGGTTCCACATAAAGATTTCAAAATTGACTCGAATATTAACAGGAACCGACTCCATAGATTTCGTGCATTACAATTTTCCTGCAAATAGCCTTTCAGGGGCCTTTTAATGTAATACAGAGAAAATATATTTTATTTCAACAAGAATACAGGATTCGGTATAAAGTCGGAATTCGGTGTACCGAATTCCGACAATCTGTGGCCATGCTTACATTGCAAAAACTGAGCACTGCCTAAATATACTCCCCGTGCAAAAAACAAAGACTTCATTTAGTCAAGACTGCTCGAACTTTGCTAACCTTTACCGAGATTGCAAAATATTAGGAAAGCTTGCGCGATGTATGCCAAAATTTGAGAATACTGTTGTTTTTTTTTACACACCCAAGCAAATTCACTTGCGAAGTTGAGGAAGCCTATTACATTGCAGGATCAATTGACACTGTCACCACCCTCTCTGTCACAATAACAACCCCTGAATTGGCATTCTTTGATAGCAAATGAGTTTGCGTGCGATTATGTATCGTTGTTCTCGTATTTACTTTACGTTTTCACTCCTCGATAAGAATCCCGGATGCGGCATCGGGATTTGTTTGTATCTCCCCTCTGGAGTTCTTGGGCTACTTTGTTCCGAATAAACCATGCAGTTGCGAGTGAGTGCTTGTGTCGTGCTTTCTTCTGTGCTGTGTTTGTCTTTTCGCGTTCGTTTATTATGACCCTTTGGACTCGCTTGAATATGGACTGGCTGACCCATGATCAAGGTTTTTTTGGGTCAATGCTTCGCATTCCAAAGTGTTGGGGTCTCTCTTAAGGAGTCATTGTCAACCACAGCATTGCTCAACAAGCAGGGGGCTATTACGTTTCTCAGTTTTTTATTCCAGAAGTTCTTGTGTCGGACAACGGCAATGCATTCATGTCGACAGAGTTTGCAGAATTATCTTCCAAGAATCAGATCCGGCACATTACCTTGCATCACATCATGCATCCTCTAATGGTCAAATAGAAATAATGGCGGATTGAATACCCCTAGCAAGTACTACTCAAGTTGTTGGATGGGGTTTGGGCCACAAGGCTTTGTCCTTCCTTGCTGGGTTAGCACATTTGCATTGATTGTGTTAGCACGACCAGTAGGAAAAGCTTTTCTGAACTGTTAATAAGGCAGCACCTGCGATTAGCTGTGGAGCGTTTGCACCTTGATTGCGCACTCGATGAAGCACATTTCAAGTGTTACCCCTTACAAAAATACATATTGAATTTCTGTTACCCACGTAATGTGTTTTTGATGAGTCATCAACCACTCAAAGGAGATTCAAGATTAGATGTGTTTTAACATCATATCCGCAGCAGACTTTCCTTTGAGATCACACATGAAGTTTTGTGCTTGGAAAACGCAACAGTATTTTTGGGTAGGATCTAATGTGGAAATACATTGACTTTCTCAAATGAGGAAATGTATACATCACTAAGTGAATATATATTATTTCCTTGTTAACTGCACACTTTCAGAGCCCTATGTTTTCATTTCTGATTAGCATATGTAGGATGTTGCCTAAGAAACAATTTTTATGTGTTTTAACATCAGATCCGCAACAGACTTTCATTTGAGATTACGCAAGAAGTTTTGTACTTGGAAAACACAACAGTATTTTTGTATAGGAGCCAATGTGGAAATACATTGACTTTCTCAAATGAGGGAAAGTATACATCACTAAGCGAATGTGTATTCTTTACTATGTTTTCATTTCTGTTTAGCATGCACTGTAAAAACAAAAACAACTTTTTGGACATTTGTTTCACTCAAAATACGCTTACACCCTGCGTCTTGGGTGTTTGTGCCATTGCAAATTACTTCTTGCGAAGCGAATGGGTGCTGTGGTTGGACAATATGCTTGAGGGTGTTACGGGCAAGGATATTGTTGTGTACGCGAACCGACGCACTGCCACACCGCCTCCAAGCAAACGGACGCAAGGCCGCTCCATTTCCAATGCCTCCTCGCACCTGCGAGCAGGCCGTTTCGGAGAGACGAGCAGGGGTACCCCGGCCTGCGCCGACGACGACGCGCGGACGTAACCCGAGCCGTGCGTTGCCTCGGAACTGGACCGTCCTGGGGGCATGTGCGCGACCAGGGCACGAGAAGCAATGCCTTCTTTATAATGCATGATATTTTGCGTGTTTCTTAAGCTTTCGAGCTCCTTCTTGCTCTGCGTATAGATTAGCCGAGCCCTCAGTCATCGCATCGCTTCCCGAAATGTTTAGATACAAGTAAGATTTAGTTACCAGTAAAATAGTGTTGGCGCTGCTGCGCTTGCCGGTATTGAAGCTTGGTCACACTTTTTTTCCTTAAAGGTTCGTGCTACAACTCGGTGTTCAGCGAAAATTACGCCCAAGGTAGCAACCACCGAAGAGCCAGCGCTGATAAATATGCCAGCGATGCCAAACTCGACATGCTAAAATGACTCCAGTGGACAAAATAGTGCGCATAGGTATCCAGAACATTAGACGCAAGTTCTAATGGTCAAGAAGTTGTAATTGTTAGAGCAGCCTCAATGGCCTGTACACTTCGAAACATGCTTCGAAACATTAAGTCCCAATCTTATGAATGCAGACATAAGAAGCTAATACGTTACCATAGTTACCAGTTCCCCGAGTGGCCGAGTGATTAGCGTAGAAAGCTATGGATTAAGAGGTGCCGAGTTCGAATCGCGCCAGAGGTGCAGTTCTTTTTTCTTAGTTCTAATTTTTTTTATTTTTTAGCTTTTTTAATGTAGTTGAGGTGCTTCGCTACGCTTTAGCTTTTACTTTTTATCCAAAAGTGACAGCCATCAGGCGCTCATTGGTCAACACTCATGAACAACACACAAGAAATGCACACATTAGGTACCAACCAGAAACACGGTGGCCAACTTTCTTGTGAAACTCATCAGAAATGCATCAAGAAAATGTATAGAAATGTTAATGTGCATGATGGGAAATGTAATTAACATTTAATCAGAAACTCATTAAGCTTTTTTGTAAGGGACTGCATGGACGACTAACGCGTGTGGTGGGTTTGACCTGGAGATTCGATGTATGCAAGAAACTATCAAGGCAGTATGAAATGAGTGCCTGGAGTAATTTCATCGGTCACCGGACCAACTTCGTTTCTACTTCGTATGCTAGACTGACGTGTTTAGCACCGGCATGTGGATCGGCAGCGTAATCGTTCAAGCTCGTTCTCCCTGAACTGAGCTGCCAGTGACAGCCAGTAGGAAATCGGACACGGCTCAGTACCCCCTCAACATTGCAAGAAACGCCCGCATGACAGGAAGCAGTAGTGCATTAGCCAGCAAATATCCCAGCATTATCAGAAGGTTCTCCGCTATGTCAAGACCACACTACCTCTGAGCCAGCTGGACGCATTCAGACAGAAACACGGCCTCTTCGAGCAGTTTCAGTGACTTCGCATCAACCGCTGCGCCAGAGACAGCCCCCTACCGAGGTTTGTTGACTTTGTCACCTTTAAGAGAGCAAGCAGTGTAGTAGTGTGCATGGATTGGTAACCCTGGCTGGAGCTCACTATCACTACCTAGAACCACTGCCAACCATCAGATGCTAGCCTCCGCTTCTTTCCTATAGCCGCGGTCAAGTCGGCCGATACAGTGTACTCATTTATAAATAGTTGAATACATTCACGTCCTGAGGCATACACGTCATTACCTAAGTGGGAATGAAATGAATGAAAAAGCACAAAGGTGCAATGCACTAAAAAGGTTTTCGAGCAATGGACAGCCTCAGACCACCGCCGAGAATAATCAAATCCGTACACTGTAAAAGTTTTGGTGCGCTAAAGAAATTGGTGCCCTGCAGTCGATCATATGACGTCCGTAAATAGTGCGTGTCTGCCGATTATGGCCATAGCAAGGATGCAACTAAATATATTTTGGCTAGTTTGCTGCGAAATGAGCAGTGCATTAAAAACATATGTCTGAATTTTCAGCACCTGCTCTGTAACGCGCAATAAAATGTGTTTATATAGTTGCTGAGCTGGAATTGCACCCACTGTTTTAGGCACTGTCTTTGTCGGTGCATCATTTCAAACGTCCACGATTATTCTGAGTGCTCGTTAAAGATGCGGGCCAGCGACAGGACGGGCTTAATTTTAGAGGTCTAGGTCGAGGTTTGTCCCGTTTATGAGAGGGCTGATGTCTGGATTTTGAGTCGCTTTCCTAGAAAGCGCACTAGGGGTGTTACAGCAGTGAGATGAACGATGTAGAGTTGTGATATGCGTTGATATAAATAAGACATATTGACTTAATTATTCCGCTGAGTTGGCTCAATTAAACCATGCCACTACTCATGATGAGTACGGGGTTTTATTCTGGCTGCTGTTGCCGCGTTTCAACTAGTGTAAAGAGCATGACACTCGTGTAGTGTGGTTAAATCCCTGTTAAGGAAATCGAGGTTATCGAAATGATCCGGAGTCCTCCACGCCTGTGGCCAGAGCCACCTTGGGATATACGCAAGTTACTTTGCTTCTCATTGCTATCAAAAAGCAACCCATACGGCCTTGATTTCAGACCGTGAAATTGTCCTAATTAAAAACTGTCATTCTACAGGTTGCCAGTAGGCTTCAATGTTTAGACAACGCGGGCTGCAAAAAATGAGCGGTTAAATATCTTTACATAATCAAAACCAGTCAATTACTAAAGTATGGAAACCATTCATTTGGTTCTTTGAACTTCCACGTTCTTGTATGTTATCTCATCCCACCTATGGATAGCTGATTAAAAAGGCAACCGGACGAACATGGCTTGTTACCACTTCGTTTTAAGCACCACGTTATTCAAGCTGTACTGTAATTTGAGCTTCTTTGTCAGTACGATCATTATTTGTGTAGTACACGTATACTTTCTGACAGTGAGCAATTTATCTGATGCGTTGCTGTGCACGGGCCCGATCTTGTTCTGGGCCTCATTACACCTTTGCGGGCCGTGACAGGCTGAGTACACTGATAATGTTGGAGGCCTTAGCCATGCCCAAGCTTGGAGATGCCGGGCTGGGATACATTCGGAACCCAGGCAGCGTTTTCAACGTAAATGGTTCGGTTCGAGTCCTTCTACTTTGCCATATGTGCTGCTCATACGGGTTACTCTATGAACATAATAAATACGACATTATGATGCACATAGATTGTGAATGCCTTGACGCCGAGGTTCTCAGCGTAAAATCTGCCCAGCTTTGAAGTCTGCAGGCAGCAGCTACCTCTCTTTGCTGCATGTGGTATGAGGTCCCATAGGAAGTGCCTATTGACTGTCTTCGAAAGCAACTTTAGAAAGCAGGGTCATGAACGCGAGTTTATTTATCCTGTAGCCCTATCGCTTCAAAACTGTGCCTTGAAACCTCGTGAGAATGCGAAAGGAGTAAAATGCTTATCTCGAGTATCACAGGAACTAGAAGGCGCCGGAGAACAACGACAATGCCAATCTGGGGTGAATAGTCCGGCTCATTTCACCCATAGGATGTATTACAACTATTTAAATTTTTATCTCTACAAGCGCACTTATATAGCAAGACATTCTTTCTAGAAAATTAAACTTTTGTCTAAAAGTGGTTTTGCTGTCCAGAAAAACAGTAGTAGAATAGCATGTTCATTTGGCTGGTGCAATATTCCCAACTGAACAATACAGGGAGAGATAAAAGAAAAAGTTATCAATATTGCGACACCTTTGAGCCTGTGCTTGTTATTTTGAAGGAACACGTAGGGGGCACTGCGTAAAACGTTTCTTTTCAAATGTGCATACATTTTTACAGTAAAATCGTGTCTTCCGACTATTCCTCATAATGTTTCCTACTAATTTCTCATATTCCGATCGTGACCACCACTGCACCTGGTCTTGTCAATCGAAGACTGCCATATGACATGAAATATTCTATGATATTCATTGGTCGCCCTGCTACTTTGCTCTATAGGTAACAGTAAATAGATTTCAATTGAAACCCGCTGAGATCTTGCAGGGCATACACTAGCATAACAATTGTTCGCTCATAATTATGACGCAAGAGAAACCCTACTACTACCGCACCAAAACATGAATAGATAACTATATTTTAGGTACTCGATATGGATTGCATTCATTTAGAGAAGCAGAAGCAAGCATAGAATTTTGAGCAATCTGTCGAGCGTTGTTTTCTCAAGCGACTGGGAATAAATATATGTTGTCTAGGATACCCAAGGGTGGTGCATGGACTTTTTGTGACCTATAGTTTATAAATAAAATGTTAAAATGTGCAAACGATTTCTTCCGTTGCAGTGAGCTTAGAGGTCTCGATGTTCTGCGTCTTCAAGAATACCATTAACTTTGAATAGAATAATCTCTTATTCTTTTCACTGGACGGTAACAGTAGTTTAGCGCCGTAACCACTGCAGCAGCGGGTTGACTTGTACAGCATCTGATGCTTAGATGTTGGTAAACAAGCAGGTAACTGTCATTTAGGATGGGCTTGTAATGAAAATCTTTATCAGTGACAAAGTGCGGAAAGTAGAATGAGATACATGGCATTTGGAGAGAGTAGACGGCAATAAAAGGTACTTTGTTTTTATATCCGATAGGACCACAGAAAAGGAGGACACTTAAAGAGACACTAAATACACTCAAATATGCTATCAAAATCTAATAAACTGCAATTAGTGACATTGTTGCCGCATATCCGGCCGCAAAAAATTGAATTACTGCAGAGATAACGAGATAAGAAGTTGAGTTTTTTTTCCCGCCGGTCGGATTCAAAATTTTCTCCTGCTACATAGTACGGCAGAATGACGCACACTATGACGTAAAAGGAGACTCCGTGATTGCTGGTGAGCCGGCGCGGCCCGTGGCGTCGACCGCTTAACATCCCTCAGGGGCCAACATGGCAACAGCGTTCTCTCAATCGATCATCGCCTCACAATAAGTGACGGCACAGCCGAAATAAATAAAACGACGAAGAGAGTTATTTATCGAGCGATGGGCCCATAAAGGAAGAAAAAAACACATAGTGCGCTGGCAATGCAAAATATTTTTGTAAGAAAGAAGATGATACAGCGCCGACACTAACGACGACGAAGACGCCGATCAGCTGGCGCGCGCACTGATAGCTCGGACTGTCTTGTTTGAACGAGATTGTGCTTCGTTCTACGATCGACTTGTATCACCAGTCGCCGTCTCCAGTCCTTCGAAAAACCCCCAAAAAACCCCTCTTCATTTGGTGGAACGTGCCGGGGTACGACTCTTACACGATCACCGTGGAGCTCCGCAGCCGTACGATACCTATGGCGACAAATGAGTTAGGCCAAGGCCAACAGCCGGTGGCAGCCCCTTCGCAGTTCATCTCATGCTCCGGTGCCGTTCGGCAGCGAGACCCCGCAGTTTTCAGCGGGCAGGGCGATCAGGACGTTGAAGATTGGTTGGCCTCGTACGAGAGGGTGAGTCGTCATAACAACTAGAGCAGCGGTCGTTTGGCTGACATCAAAGACTTTGTTCGGGATGAGGTGTCCTGACAGCTTGGACTTTTGTCTGGCCCAAGCCCGTCATTTCACAGCCCAGCTGCTTACCCCTTCTCTCCAACACACCATCACGCGGGAGGTTGTTGATGACCTTCCCAGTTTTGGCCAGTCAGCGCCAGTCACACCTCATGCCGACTCTGTTCCACTGCAGCCCCCACCTCTTGCTGCACCATTGTGTCACAGCCCCTCTGTTGTGCCGCCTCTACCTGGGCGAGTACAGATGGCTCCCACGTATGCACAAGTTACCGCCCACCCACCACCGCCACAGTCCTTTGCGTACGTGCCGACTATGGCACTACCATCTGTCGCCCCACGGTTCCGATCTACGACGCCTCCCTACGATCCTTGGCGCACGAATGACAACCCGCCTATTTGCTATGCCTGCGGTATTCCAGGCCACGTCGCCGGCCTGTGCCGTCGCACTCTGCGCTCTGCCCCTGCACGCACCATCGATGACTGCAATTATCAGTATGACACCTTGCGCCCAACTCCGGTTACATCTCCAGGGCAGCCGCACAACTCGTCGGGCCGCCAGCACATTCCAATGCACCGCTCGCCGTCCCCTCGCCGTCGGTGCGTGTCTCCAATGCGGCGTCGCAGCGCGACACATGACTCGGAAAACTAGCCGCCGCAGTTCCTGGGGCATGAACTGCGCACATTTCGCCTACCACAAGTCCTCGCCTGTCTCCGCCGAACATGCTCGAAGTTTTTGTAGATGGTGTTCGTACCCTTGTGCTCGTCGATACAGGGGCCACTCTCTCCGTCATTAGCGGAAGTTTTTGTCGCTCGCTTCATAAGGTCACCACCCCGCTTTCTGGACTCTCTCTTCGCACAGCCAGAGCCGACTCCGTTCGTCCGTCTGCTGCTTGCACAGCGCGTGTCGTTATCGCGGACGTGTTATACATCGTCGAGTTTGTAGTGCTTGCGTCATGCTCGCATGACTTAATTCTTGGCTGGGATTTCTTGTCCCGCCACAATGCTGTTATTGACTGCGCCCACGCCCACGTCGCCTTCTCTGCGCTCTGTGATGCGGTTCTTGACGATTCGCCGTCTATTTCTTGCGTCAAACTTGTCGCCGACGACACCGACATTCCGCCCAACTGTGCTGTGATTGTTCCCGTGTGTGTACCCTTTTCCTTAGACGCGACTGTTCTTTTTGCGCTTCTCCCATGTTCGCTTCTCGCCGTAAACTCCTTCTTCCCTTTGCTATCAACGATATTAACCGCGGCGCCGCTGACATTGTTGCTGCGAATGCCTCAACCGTTGCAGTCCCGCTACTTCGTGACGAATGCCTTTGTCATATTGAAGTTGCTGACCTCATCTCGCCGTTTGATGTTGACGGGTACTTACCACAGTGTGCCCACGTAGCCTCCCTAACGCTGACTACTGCGTCTTCCGATATACCAAGTTGGGACCTTTTTCAATCATCTGTGGCTAGTGACCTCAACCCGACTCACCGTGAGCAACTGTTCGCTCTCCGCAACCAGTTCCGCTCTTAGTTTGACGTGCAGACGACTTCCTTGGGCCGTGCGACCGAGGTTGTTGACCTCATCGAAACCGGCAGTGATGCCCCTCTTCGCCAGCGCCCCTACCATGTTTCGCCTACGGAGCACCGTGTTATTGCTGAGCAGGTCGACGACATGCTACAACGTGGTGTAATTCAGCTTTCATCTAGTCCGTGGTCGTCTCCCGGGGTACTTGTGAAAAAGAAGGATGGCTCCATAAGATTTTGCGTTGACTTCCGCCGTCTTAACAAAATTATACGTAAAGGCGTATAACCACTACTCCGTATAGACACCATCAATTGTTTACAAGAAGCCGAGTTCTTTTCGCCCCTGGACCTGCGCTCTGGTTATTGGCAAGTCCCTATGGTTGAGTCTGACCGCCCCAAGATAGCCTTTGTTACCCCTGATGGACTATATAAGTTCACTGTGATGCCGTTTGCTCTTTGCAACGCTCCTGCTACGTTTGAGCGAATGATGGACAACATCTTACGCGGCCTCAAGTGGAACATTTGCCTTTGTTATTTGGATGATATCGTCGTTTTCTCTCCTGATTTTCCGACGCACCTCGTGCGCTTGCACCAAATCCTGAGCTGTCCCACTGGCAACGGTCTTCAACTTAACCTGAAGAAGTGTCGTTTTGGCGCCCGAAAGCTGACAATACTGTGTCATGTTGTGTCCAAAGAGGGTGTCCTGCCAGATCCGGACAAACTACGTGCGGTCATTGAATTCCCGAAACCGATTTCTGTTAAAGAGCGCTGCGCAGCTTCGTCGGCCTAAGCTCATATTTTCGCCATTTTGTCCGCAATTTCGCTACCATCAATGCACCGCTAACAAAACTGCTAAATGGTCCCGCCGACTTGTCTACATGGACCCCACTCTGCGATGATGCTTTCACTACGCTCCGACGTCTACTCACTTCACCGCCCATTCTCCGCCATTATGACCCATCCGCTCCTACAGAGGTTCACACTGACGCTAGCGGCATCCGTCTCGGTGCTGTCCTCGCTCAACGCAAACCCGGCTTTTCTGAATATGTAGTTGCTTACTCTAGCCGAGCGCTAACGAAAGCTGAATCTAACTACACCGTCAAGGAAAAGGAGTGTCTTGCAATCTGTGGGCCTTGACAAAGTTTCGCCCCTACTTATATGGCCGCCGCTTCAACGTTATCACCGACCACCATGCCCTATGCTGGCTGGCTTCCCTGAAAGACGCTTCAGGACGCCTCGGCCGCTGGGCTCTTCGCCTTCAAGATTTTGATTTTGACGTGATATATAGAACGGGATGCAAACACTCCGACGCCGAGGCCTTGTCGCGCTCGCCGCTGCCTTCTCCTGCGCCCTCGGAGTCGATTACCGAACCCTCCGTTGCAGCCCTTACTTCCGACGATCTTCCTTTTGAACAACGCCGGGATCCCAGGATATCTTCACTCCTAAACGTCCTAACCGCGTCCTCAACATCTTCATTCCCGCGAGCTCTTCGTCGCCAAGCTTCCAATTTTATAATCCGGGGTGGTCTGCTGTATCGCAAAAGTTATCGCCCTGATGGTCGCAAATGGCTCTTGGTCATTCCTCGCCATCTTCGCACGGAAATTTGTGCCCATCACCATGCCGACCCGCAAAGCGCACATGCTGGCTTATTGAAGACATACGAGCGTCTCCGCCAGCGGTACTACTGGCGGGGGATATACAACTTTGTCCGCCGCTATAATCGCTTCTGTACTGCTTGTCAGCAGCGGAAGTCTACTCCGCGCACCTCCGCCGGCCCATTACAGCCATTGCCTTATCCAGCGCGACCCTTAGATCGTGTCGGAATCGACCTCTATGGCCCTCTTCCATCTTCGACATCAGGCAACCGCTGGATAATAGTCGCCGTGGATCACCTCACTAGCTACGTGGAGACTGCAACCCTGCCTACGGCTAGTGCTCGTGACGTCGCCTACTTTATCCTACGTCACTTCGTTCTACGTCCCGGGACTCCTCGTGAACTTCTCAGTGACCGCGGCCGCGCCTTCCTATCACAAGTGGTCCACGAGCTGTTGGAAGCTTGCAAAATAATAGATCGAGCCACCACAGCTTACCATCCTCAAACCAATGGCCTCACAGAAACGTTTAACCGAACTCTTGGTGACATGCTCGCCATTTACGTTTCTTCTGAGGCGTCTAATTGGGATCAGGTGCTTCCGTACGTCATCTATGCCTATAACACAGCGTCTCAGGCCACGAATGGATTTTCCCCATTCTTTCTCCTATAGAGTCGTGAGCCTTCCTGTCTGCTGGACACCATACTTCCTTATCACCCCGACAGTTCAGAGTACGGATCTCTTTCTGCTGTTGCCCGTAATGCTGAGCAGTGCCGCCAGCTGGCTCGCTCATTCACGTCGGACATTCAAGATCTTCGCCGACATGAGAGCGATCACGGCACGCCCGCTGCTGACTTTCCTACCAACACCCTCGTTTGGCTCTGTGTTCCGGCTGATTCCAAATTCTCTGTAAAGTATAATGGCCCTTATCGTGTATTAGAGCGTACATCACAAGTTACATCACGTTGTGGAGCCAGCAATGCCTTCTTCGGACCAGCGTCGCCGCGGCCGAGAAGTTGTTCACATCAGTTGACTTAAGCCATACTACGATCCCTTTGCCATACCCTCGCCTTAAGTCGCCAGGACGGCTCCCTCTTTCCGCCGGGGCAATTGTAAGAAAGAAGATGATACAGCGGCGACCCTAACGACGACGAAGACGCCGATCAGCTGGCCCGCGCACTGAGAGCTCGGACCCTTGTTCGAACGAGATTGTGCTTCGTTCTACGATCGACTTGTGTCACCGGTCGCCGTCTCCAGTCCTTCGAATAACCTCCAATAAACCCCTCTTCACTTTAAGTGTTTCTAAAGCTTTAACGCTCCTTCTTGCATTGCGTATAAACAAACCGAGCCCTCGGTCATTCCAATGCTTCCCGAAATGTTTACATACAAATAAGATTTAGTTACCAGTGAAATAGTGTCCTCGCTCCTGCGCTTGCCAGTTTTGAAGCTCTGTCACCCTTTTTTCCATCAACGTTTGTGCTACAGCTCCGTGTTCAGCGGCATTTACGTCCACGGTAGCAGAGCATGACCGAAGAGCCGGCGCCCCTAAAATTGCCAGCCCTGTGAAATTCCATATGTTAAAAGAGCTCCAGTGCACAATAAAGTGCGCATAGGCGCCCACAAGATTAGTTGTAAGTCGTGAGAGCAGGCAGTATGCTCCGATGGTCAAGAAGTAATTTTTAGACCGGCAGCAATGGTGTGTACACCGCAAAACTTGAAGGCCCATTAGTAATGCGGCTGTGACATAATATGCAGAAATATATCCTGGTTTCCTGATCCTCGGCGTGGTCGAGGGGTTAGTGCGGAACGTTCGAGTCCCGCTGGTGGTGTCGCTTCTGTTTTTTCTACAACTTGATTATTTTTTACCTTTTTTAATGTATTTGTGGTTATTTTTCCATTTACTTTTTATCCGAGGCCCCTTTTTCGCCGGACGACCAGTGCAATAGGGAAGGGGAACAATCACATTTGTAATAATATCGATGTTCTCCTTGGTATGAGCGGCAAGTATGCCCCTTTTGTTACGATGCCTGCGAATAGCACGTTGAAGCTCTTGTTACCACAGTATATCGGTCAGATGTGACATGATTTAGTGAACAATTGAATAATAATGGGTTTTTACTTCGGCACTTAGCGTATGTATGCTTTTCGTGACGTATGTAGCTGCAGTCGATCGGTCAGGTCAGGGTTAACAGGAGCTCGCAGTCGAAGCGGCGACGGCGGCGATATGTTGGCTCAGAAGTGTGAACGAAAGAGCGTGTCGGCGGCAGCGGATTCGCTCGCTCGCGCCTCCGAATGCTCAAATGGGAACGAGCCAGGCGCATCTGCTGCTCCAAGCTTGTAATTCAGACGCTGCAGGTCCAAAACGAAACTATCCGAGCACGCACGAAGCGCCTGAGCCGGAACATAACCGAAACTGAAGTGGGCGTCTGTGGCGCCTCCAAGAATATCTTTTTATTTGCCTTGTAACGTTTACGTTGTCTTTTCGCCATCGTTTAGGTATGATGAAAGCATGTGATCATATTCGAGATAAAACCTACTACCGCGTTCAAACGGGCACCAAAATTCGCATTTGTCAGCCTCCGGGATCCCAAGCTCGTCACGTGATTTCTAGTTGCGAGTCTCGTCCGTTTCGGCTGTGGTTGCGATACCTGTATTTCTGTTCTTCCTCTTTACTACTTTATAACAGCCCTGTTTTCTGTAAGAGCGGATTTTTTCTAATCAGGAATTGACATTCTATCGATGCAAGCCCACTTCATTTTCTCATTAGTCTCCCTTTAAACTTCGCCATTAACGATACGACGCGATCGTGTTTCACATGCAGGGAGGAAGGTTTATTCTTTGTATCTTTATGATGTTTTGTGTTTTTATACACCAATGCTTACCATAACCAAATATGGGATTTCTGTTCTGAGCACTTTCACACCTTGAACATAGTTTAATTATCGCAATTATTACAAATTATTATATATATCACCAACAGACTCTAAAATTTTTTAATTAGGCATCATCAAGCATTTGCTTTTCATATTAAGCTTTTTGACACCTTTGTACACTTTTTGACTCTTTACAATTTCTTCCATAATTAATTAGTTACCACAGTTTAATTATTTCGTTATCGCCTATTGAACGCCAATCAGTGGTCAACTAATAGAATTACAGATTGCCGCAATATAATTTTCCTTGAGCTGCCCTCGATTATTACCGATCCCCAGTGCCGAACTACTCCGCCGATGGCTTTTGAACTGTACGAGTTGCATAAGCTATCGCCTAAAAGAACCACGATTGCTTTTGTACATAACGCGATGGAGTTTCGATCGATGCGCACTGGTGGGCCAATGCGTGGAGCCCTATGAGAACGACTCTAGTGCTTGTTCGATAACTGAATAGCTATCTAATGACAACGTTCTAGTTTAGGGGCGCCCTTCTCTTTCTGCTCCCCTTGGATCTTTATATAAGCGCTCTCTGATTTGCATTGCGCGGGCAGTTGGCGAGATAGACGCGCGCAATAAAATTAAACCGGAGTGCAGACTACAGCTCGACAGAACCTTTAGACACAACAACGATGAAGGTCAATAATTATTTCAACAAATTTTGGCCAGTTCCACATCAAGCTATTATGTATTACACATCTTACATATCACTTAGTTCCGTTGAGTAGTGAAAAAACTTTCATACTAAAGCATTGTGGCCTAATGCAATTGCTGTGAAAATTATTTCGGCAAGTTAAAAATGTAGGCACTACTAATATTTTGTACTTGATTTATGCACTCTACAAATACAGCGACTTATCCCAGTTTATTGAGAATATGAAAGGCGATTTCTTTCTGAAAGCACGTAGCTCAAAATACCCATCCAGCTGCAACCGTTAAGTGCATTATATCAAGTGATGAAATTTTATTAAACCGTACAAGGTTATAGTAAACTTTTGCGTTTATCGCCAACATATTTTCTCTTCAGGTGGGATCTCACTGCAGTGATATACAACCAAGGGAACTCATTCTCACGTTTTAAATAGGAGGCTTATCGATTACGATGACGGCATCCGGACATAATCAAACGAATTGAACCTCTGGATTTTTAATTCTCTACTCGTCCTAAACAATCTGGAGAATTGTGAACTAGAGAACGTATACTACAGCATTTCAAGCAATATCTATATAAACGGTCCAAGAATTATTTATTACAGAGAATGTGTCTGTCTGCTATTAAATATGTACTTCTTGGCGTACTGCACGGGTAGTTTTTTTTGTGCCAGTGATTATTCCTTCTTCCAACAATGTCGATAATACTCTGAAGCTCCAAAACGTTACTGCAATGTTGAATACAGATGACTTTGAAAGGTATCAACGTTGTTTACGATCAATAAACATACCGTAGAAAACTGACGGCATTCTGTATTGTTAAAGCGACACTGCGGAGAAACATAAGTTGCCTTGCAAGGATAGAATACCAGCTCTTAGTCATAAAAACAGCACTCTTACTGGTGCCATAGCTTTTAAAGTAGAAAAGAACGAAAATAGAAATTCAGGTATTGCCACTACAGCTCTTTCTCACGATGAATTGTGTAGTAAACCTTTATTACGCAAACAAATTACGTGCACCAATCAGGATTTCAGTTACAGTTCTTCGGAGCTCCATACGAGTGCCTTAATCCCTGCCCATGCCGGCTGCGGAAGCATTCCATGTTATCATGACATGTGTAAGGTAACTGCGAGTTTTACGGATATTTTTCTCAAATTAATAAAATTAATCATTTTTAGGCCCCTTGAGATCGACGAATATTTTGAATGCCCGTTTGATGGTGTCATTGGATCCCACATGTATGTCAAGCTTCGGAATTTGCGTATGTATCTCACATTATTTATTTGTCAATTTGCTCCCTTCTGGCATCATCCACGTAAGCGCCCTCCGAGCTGTCAGGCGTTCCAGTGTATGACATAAGGCACACTTCAGCTTCATATGCGAAGTGCAGAGAAGCAAGGGCAACAACTTTCACGTAAACCAATTGCCTTGTAAACATACAAACAAGCGTTAAACAAAGAACAGCTCGGTTGATTTTGTTAGGCAATAGAGCCCGACAGAAATGAAAGACGTTGCAGAAGGCATGTCCTTTGTTGGCCTTTGTATCCTGCCATAATGCATAGTTGAACCCGTCCTGCTTTTTAAACAACGCTGTTTTGTTGCAGTCATGGGTGATGCCAGCGGCCTCATCCGTAGCATCGCTTGCTGCAGACACTGCCACCTTGACGGCACTCGGGCATAGTTGATATTCTGCTAGTAGAGCCAGCTCAATTTTAAAGACCATCGCTTTGCGGCGGCCAAGGCCACTGAATTGCACACTGATTTTCGCCAACAGAACTTCGTTGTCGTGCTCGGGAACAGGATCTATAGCTAGTACAAAAGAAACGAGAGCTCCCGCTAGTGGTAGCTTTAATTGCGCTGGCTGCTAGAGAGCACCGCTCATCGTGCTGCAGTTATGAAGGAGACTATGTTTGCATCATGGTTCGCGTCAGTTTCGTTTCATGTAGTAATTTTATGCTCGTTCGTTGCCAATCTTCGGAGCGGCTGAACCCTCTCTAAACATGATCGTTCGGCAGTGAAGAAGCAGTAGACGATGATGAGATAATGGTCAAAAGGAGAATTATATTTACAGAACAATAGTATACATTGGCAAATTGTAAATTACAGCAACAGGAGTCACACAGACAACTGTAACTTAAAACAAAATAGACTCTCACACAGAGGAGTCACTCTACAAGCCCTTACTTTTCTACCGAGCATTTCGGTTAAAGCCTAGGGACTGTAAATACGTGCTAAGCACTGAGCCTCAATCTTGACTACCAAACATTGTCCGAGGACCGCTTTTTGATGACAAACATCAACAAAGACCCGAGGGTGGTCACCTTAGGTGATCCGCCCGGAAAATAAGCAGCCAATCAAATTATTCAAAAACATGCCACAACCACAGTGGGTTGGGAATGATCTTGGGCCCAGGTCCTTAATTACGCCAAATAAAAATACAACATTCAAAACACACACTCTCTCCACTCGTTGGTCCCCAAACCCTCTCACACGGCGCCTGTCTTTCCCTCCCCCCCCCCCCACAGCGTGTTTGCGACGCGCCCTTGCAGCTGATGCCTTTGTGAAAGAAACGCCGCGGGGGATCTGGAGACTAGGCCACCCAGCCATCCCGTTCGAGGAAAAAGGGTGGGGGGGGGCGGCACTGTCCCAGAGCAGTGTACAGTCGCCGTTGCTCGGACCCAATGTCTGGCGACACAGCGGGAGGCCGCTGGGCTGATTGCCTACTTGGGAGGGCCAAGGGTCGCGCCTATTGTCGCCTTCTGCAGGCCATTTAGTGAGCTCTTGTGGCAGTGCAAAAGGCTTCATTAACGGCGTCTCCCTGCACCTATGCTTGGCGCCACGGCGGGACATCGAAGGACGAGCTGGCCGTAAAGTGGTTCGCAGAAGCGTGCCGCTGTTGTTCCCGGCTGATAAGGATGCGTCTGCCGTTCGCTTCTTGGCGACGCCTCGGGGAGAAGGGACGAAACAAACTAAGTCTCCCGTGCGCCCCGCGGGGCGCATTCAGCGCTCAAAAAAAGGGGAGAAAAGGAGAAAAAAAAACAACAGCGCTCGCTCCTTGTCCTTGGCGCGAGGGGGGTTCGACAGCCAGCTCGACTCCACGTGCGAGTCGCTTTTCACTGCGGCCTTACACATGTCTAAAACCTAAACCTTAGTTTCAGTTACAGTAACCAGAAAAAGCTATTCAGCATCGAATCGAAAAATCTCAACAACAAATGCGCCTTGGTGGCCACAAAAGCCACAAAGAAGTAACGATAAATCTCTTTACAATACTGTGCTACACATTAAAATTGCGATACAGCGGTCGCCAGTGTCCCTTAAAAATCAATTCTTGGTAGTCCTACATGCATTTAATAAACCTTGAAATAAATTACGCTTGTGGTTTAGTGACTCACGACTGAGCTTTCAAATGGCAATTCTTGTCATAAAAGACTCGGAAGTGCTTTAGGGCCGATATCTGCGTATTGGTGTTTAGAATGATACTACTTACAGCCGTATCTAGTGCAGTACACGTTCTGTGAGTATATTTTGTTAAAGTTATCTATGCGCAGTTTTCTGAACGCGAAACTGAGCAGTTACGAACGGCACATTTTCAACTTGTGTTACGCAAGTGTCCTTTCAAAACGGTTTAATGCACCGGGTATCTTTTCTTTATGAATCTGACAGCTCCACCAAATATACAGTGTGATATCACTTCTAGAAATGCCCTCCATTCCTCCATAAAAAAATCCTGTTCAGACATTCAACCAGAAGCATGAGAGGTGGAATCCACAACTGTAACTTCTATTAATTCTCTACAGCTATGGGTCAAGAATATTAGTGGAATGATGCCGATATTCAAGGAAGAGTTCTAATCGTCTAGAAATTAAAAATGCGTGTGCAAATTTCATAACCATTTTGTTCAGCAACTACAAGAGATACGCAGATCACAATGCGTTCAGTGCAGTAAACTGTGGAGATGTGGCTATACAAAAGAAATATCTATACAAAAGACCAAGCCTTTAGTAACACACGTGCAAAGCATGAAAGGGAGCAATTTTTCTTTAGTTTGGCTAACCAAGGGGAGAAGTCAGGCAACGTGCAACTGCTGGCGTAGCTGGGAGTTTGATAGTAGAAAGCAATCATATGCGGCTGGTGTTTCCGGATTGCATGCCCCCCCCCCCCCCCCCTTCTCATTTCCAGTGCTCAGGTACATCAAATGAGCTATAGCCGCACATTGTGTTAGTACAACATGTTGGTTAACAATCAGATCATTGGTCGATTGGAGAACCTAGTATGGGAAGAGCTACTGCTGTTCCACAGGAGCCACATAGATCTGAGTTAAGAGGGTAAAACCGCCAGCAGTTCGAAAGCAGCCTGATGCAACCTTGGTTTCATTTTATAGTATTTAGTATTTAACTTGTTTAAGAAACTAAGGTTAGAAAGATACTGCGGTTGTGGCCTTATGAAATCTTGGCCACCGGAGGTCTGAATGTGCCTTTATAACGCACAATGGGCAGTACAAGGGTGCATTGGTTTTTGCCTCCACCAAAAAGCAGTCACTGCTGCCGGCATTCGATCCCGCGTCCTTGGGTGCAGCAGTCCAGCGCCCTAGGGACTGAGTCACAAGGGTGTGTGGGGCACCACCTTCAGAATAAAAGCTATTGTATTGAAAATATGGGATTTCTGATACTCAGCTAAGTGCTATAAATTTTTGGGGCTTTAGCATGGAAAGTAAGAGCAAGGAAAAGGTTGCGGATATATGTCTTGCGTTGGTGTTGATTTAGTTGAAGACAATGCCGAGGTCTGTGGAGCGAAAAATGGTAGGGGTAACATTAAGAGCCAGGAATCGTGCAGAGTGGGTCAGAGAAATAACTCAAGTTACCAACATTCTAGTGCAAGTTAAGAAAAAGAAATGAGCATGGGCAGGACATGTAGTGCGAACAGAGGATAACCGATGGTCGCTTAAGGTAACAAACTGGATTCCAAGGGAAGGAAACCGTAGCAGGGGGCGGCAGAAAGTGAGGTGGGCGGATGAGGTTAAGAAGTTCGTAGGGGTCAAGCGGATGCAGCTAGCACTGAACCGGGTTAATTGGAGAGATATTCACTAATGAAATATTGAATTACTGACTAATGTGCATAAGTTGTCATGCTTGGTTTTTGACGAAAAGCGTCGTGACTGCTAAGAAAATCAAGGCTAGTGGTAACGGTAGTTTTCTCACAGTTCGACATGCGTAGAAGGTGTTATATACTTAAGTATGTATTGAGCCTCAACTCAGTCCTGCCAGTGTGGCATAGTGGCTAGGGTGTTCGAATGCTATGCCAAAGGATGCGGAGTAGAATCCTGGCCATGGCAACCGGTTTTAGATGAGGCGAAAAGCAAGTCGCCCGTGTGCTGCGCGATCTCAGTGCACGTTGAACAGCCCTACGTGGTCTAAGCTTCCAGAGCACTCCACTACAGCATCTCTCGTAACCTGAGTCACATGAGCATTAACTCAAGGAAACATTTCAAATTAGGTAACCGGTTGTCGATGTTCTGAAAAACTAGTCGCCCGTGTGCTGTGCAATATCCGTACACGTTAAAGTATCCCGGGAGGTTTACTTTTCCGGAGCCCTCCACTACAACCTCTCTCGTAACCTGAGTCGCTTTCGGACGTCAAACCCCTTACATAAAATATGAGCATTAAGTCAAGGCTGCATTTCAAATTGGATGACTTCTACACCTAAAAAAAAAACTCAAAGGGGAGAATGCTAAACTACAATTGCAAAGGAGATGCAAATGTGAAAAAGACTGTACCGGTTTGTGTATGATCAGCGCCGAAGTAAAGAGTCATCCAGTTGTATACGGTCTCACCAGGAATAAGCCGATTAAACGGCGGGATATATAGGAGAGGTTTATGTACTTCAATGTTCCGACCCTTTCTTGAAATGTCAAACTTCTTTTTTTTAAATGTCGAGAAATGTCACTTACGAGCAAAATAATTTAAAACAATTTGCAGCCATCTGCCCGATGTAAAGCAAGAAACATGCTTTTCTACGAACGTCGTTGCATACTAGCACAAGTGGGTGCAAAGCTGCCGAAAACGTGGCACAAAACATAAAAGCTTCACGGCTAAGCCGAAATACAGTCTCAATATAATTCCCTTTTACAATGCGCGATTCGCATAAGCTAAAAAAAACATATTTCCAGCGAAAAATGAAAGTCTTCTCACTATTCTCTTAAATACTGGAAGTACTTTGGAACAGACGTACGCAACCTTTATTTTACGCGTACCTTTCTACTTCAATGTTGCCACCTAAAGTTTCTTGGGTTAAGGGTTTTATTGAAATTTTGACAATATTCCTATGTATCTTATAACATGCGAAAACCATGGGCTCACTATTTCTTGATAAAAAGTATACCGATTTTATGGGAATTAATTATTTATTTTTAAAGAGCGTGCAAGCTTTCTGTTGTCATGTAAGAAAAACCTGATGGCCATTTCGGGTTTTGGTTTGATTGGTCAGCAGTGTAAGGTCCATGTTTTAAGATCTGTATAGCTTATATTACCTTCATAAACTTCTATTTTAAAAATAAATTTATTCCTACTGTTAACGTAGCTCAGTGTGAATAAAATGTTTCTTTTTATCCTGTGTCAGAAAAAGTGCACACGCCTTTCGACGCCTGCTCTCATGTATTCCTTAGGTAGAAATTAACAGTTAAAAGTGTCTACAGACGACACACATATTTCAACCATGGGGTACCTCCCACAAGGCCAATATAGGCTAGAGAACTCTATGTCGTGTAGTTCAGTGCAGTGCCCTCTAAAAGAGAAGAAACATTCAGTTGGCATGTTATAATAAAGTCATAGTGCACTAGGGCTCCGTCGAAAAAACGATGTTTGCTTTCCAGCATTGTGAGTGAAAGGAAATTGGCTGTGGTTTATCTCTGCTTAAACCTAGACCAGGTTAATCGGAGAAATACGGGAGAGGCCTTCGCCCTGCAGTTGGTATAGTCAGGCTGATGATGAAACCTAGATGAAAGCGGAAGCTTCTTTTTCCTGGCTACGCCTGAGACCGAACTCATCCTTTAAGGGTATGATGCGAGAGCGTAAGCTACCAGCCCACATATAAAGTCAGGTTTCAACCAAGCCGTACAGACGTGTTGCGTGTCGTAGAGTTAACAACAGTGCAAACGGTTCTGGCTGGCTGATTCTGATATAACCCTCCCAATTAATTACTACTTACGATCTATATCAGTGCGTTTCGGATCCTACACGGGAAACTCAGCACTCATCTTCAGTGTTAGATTTACTCTTCTGTAAACGGCCCTCGGTAGTGCGTGATACTGTGATCACCAGGAACAAGCAATCACAGTTGTGTTGTTGCCAATTTCCGGGGGAGATCTGGCGTTCCTGCGGAGCGAGCGGACGCGTTTCACCTGGGCTCCGTGTTTTTTTCATTGAACTGCCAGATTTTTTGAGTCGCACCTTAATGAAAGTGCGTCGACCGGATGCATGAAGTTGTGTGGACCACCGGGAACTCGAATTCCGAGGTAGGGGACCGCTTTTGCCAAATTTAAAGGACTTTTGTGTGCCGAGAGGAGCGCCCGCAGCTGGGCCTAACGTCGACTCCGGCCTTGGCCG
>JAJIZL010028982.1:248520-282678 GCA_023969395.1 Amblyomma maculatum
CGAGCGCAGGCGGGATCGCTTGCGCATCCCGTATTGATGAGCCGCATGTACCCTGCGGAACACGACATGCTCTGTCCTTTTTGTAAAAAAGAAAAGGGCACCCTGCCGCACGTTTTGGCAGAATGCAAACAACTCAAAACCCCCATCCTCCCCTTCCCGCCAACACCCCCAATCCCCAACCCCTTGAGCGATGGGAGACCTTGTTGTCCAGCCCCGCCCTATCGATCCAGCTCGCACTGACAGACAGGGGCCAGGAGCTGCTGGAAACATATGGGTCCCGCAACTAGGGAACCACCCAGTCTGGTGCAAGCATGCACCACCGAATTATTTCGGGCTTAATAAATGTTGATTCCTCCTCCTCCAATTTCCGGCACTTTCCTTGTTTAATTTCAAAAGGACATCTTAGAAATGTGTTCTTTTTTACCAAGGGTTACTATAATCAATGAATAAAAAACTTTCCTTCTTCCTTCCAGAATTTATTATTCTAAGCCAGACTAAAGACCGTAGCTCACTCTGGGAAGTATTCAAAAATAAATAGGACAGCCTAATTGATCAATACATTTATCTAAACTTCTTTCTGGGAAGTGGCGCCGCCACAAACCGTAGATCGCTTGACAAACCAGACGGCTTGTCAGGAAAAAAAAACATCCTTCTACAGTCGTATAAGAAATATCGATGCCCTTGTGTACAGCATTTGATTTGTGCCCTTGGCGGTACACTAAGAACTGAAATCAAAGCTCTTAAACAATACATTCTTTATTATTCTGGGTGCTAAACTCCGTAGTAACCCCAAGGAATTGCGGATGTTTCTGAAACACAATAGACATGAACCGGTCGGAATCCCAATTTTAGATGTCAATGGCGACCTTATTACTAGTAATGGTGATGAGGCTTCCTCTTTTAATGCATAATTTCAGGCTGGCTTTGCGCCAGTGTACATCGGATAACTGCCGAACACTCGTCAATTTGTTTCCGAAACCCCGCTTGAATTTATTTTTAGTCACCAAGGGTGTGGTAAAACTGTTTAGGAATATCAGGTCCACAGCTGCCGGCGGCCCTGATGGTGTACCTACCTCTGTTTCAAAATGATGCGCGAATGTATCGCTCAATATTTAGTGACCCTCTTACAAACGTCTCTTAACTCGGCATGTTTGCAAAATGACAGGGAAAGTGCTAATGTGGTGTCTGTTCATAAAAGCTGTTGAAAAGACTATGTTGCTAAATACTGACTCATTTCTGTGACTAGTGCGTTCTGTAAAACATTTAGGCAAAAAAGAGCGCTAAAACGGAGCCAAGAGAGTAGAAAGTAGGCGGGACTAGCGCTGACTAGCAACTGAACATTTTATTGAAGAACACAAGTATATACTCCCTTCACAACCAAGAGCACTCATGAGCAGAACTAACAGCACTGATACCTGATAACTTGAAACCTAAAAATCAAGATACCGCAGTTAACAGTCATGAATTTGAACATATATTAAGAGATTGTAAGTTTGAAGTTATCAGATATCAGTGCTGTTAGTTCTGCTTATGCGTGCTCTTGGGTTTGAATGAAGCATATATTTGTGCTCTTTTCAATAAAATCTTCAGTTGCTAGTCAGCGCTGGTCCCGTCTTTCTACTCTCTTGTCTCCGTTGTTGCGCTTTTTCTTGGTTAATTATGTACCAACTCTCTTTATTCGCTGTTTTAATGTAAAATAATGGTACATATAATTTACAGCACAGTCATCAAACACCTTGATTATCATGACTATTTTAGTGCATTCCAGCATGGCTTTAAATTCGTATTTCTTGTACCCCTCAGTTGCTTGAGGTGCCATCAAATGGGTTTCGTACTTCTGGATTTCAAAAATTGCATTTGATTATGTAGTCCATGTGTTATTATTATGAAAGTTACGTTGTCTTGGTCTGCACAACACTGTCATTGACTTACTTCATTAATTCAACGTGTTATAATTAATGGTTGCCACTAGGATTATGTAAATATCTCCTCAAATGTGCCTCACGATTCTGTCCTTGGACCCCTTCTTTTTCTCATTTTTATTAATGATAATTTTCTTGACCTTGCCTGCCAAGTTCGACTATATGCTGACGACTGTGTCGTGTACCATGTTGTGGAAAGTTCTTCCGACACAAAAACTTCAGCGAGACTGAGATTCTATGCAGTGCTGCTGCTGCAAATTGGCAAATGTCGTTGAACGCTTCAAAATGCCAATTTATCTACTTCACTCGAAAGCATTCCACATATCTCTTATTTATTAATATTGTTTTCCTTCAAAAAGCTTCTGAATACAAGTATCTCGGCGTACATTATAGATCTAACCTTACGTGGACGAGGCAAGTTGAGCATATTAAATCCAAACGTGCAGAAAGCTTGAATAAATAAACCGTAATTTCTGCAGAGCACGATCAGATGCCACACAGCTCTTGTATTTCACTTGCATACGACACATTCTTGAATATGCATGCCATGTATGGGATCCTCAGTGTGCTTACTTATATGCTTCAACGAGTCCAAAATGATGCGGTCAGATTTGTGTTTAGCAGTTGTAACCTTTCATCTCTCGTCACGTCTTTTAAAGACTATCTCAGTAGAGAATGTTCAAGTGCAAGATACAAGAAATAAAATGCCGGAGAAACGTGTATAAAATCTCATTCTCTACTTTGACGTCCAACGAATCGAACAGACTGCCAGCTGGCATCACTGAGTGAGGCACGCAAAATGTTTTTGGGCCTTTTTTTTATCAAATGTGTAACGTGGTGCGCAGTTCTCTTACGCGGGTTTTTTTCATTACTTTGCCATATATAGTGTGTGTTCATCACTTTATGCGGAACGCAGTTTCCCCCCTTAGATGTAATGCTTTTCGTTCTGCATTGTTTTTTATTCTGGGATATTTTTTTTATTTTATGTACTTTTGTTGCACTTCCGGTCTTCCCAGCAATTTCATTTGTCATCCCCCCCCCCCCCTGCAATAATGCATTCGGGCACTGCATGACTCTGGAATCAATATTTAAAAAATAAAAAAGGAGTGCCACGTGTTGGCAGCTTCCTCCAAACCTAATGTCAGGCAACCCTAGGGCGAGTTAGCGTTCAGTCATGGCAGCTGTCAGCTGCCACCTGCCCGTGCCATGCTCTAACACAAAAATCAAAACAACTTGAGTTCTCTTGAACGCATCAAAATTCACTGGCGTTCTATCCAGAACAGAATTTTATGACTGTTATTAGCGTGCCTGCGTGGTAGTGGGGTAAAGTGCATTCAAATTTTATGGCACGCTGATTATAATGTCAATCTCCCACAGTAAAGGAGAGGCCCGAGTTGGCGCTCTTTCAGGCACCCACCAGCACTGACGACGAAGGTTGCAGTTGGCTGCTATGGTGAATCTGCCGTTTCAAAATGATAAACGTGGCTATGGTAGGCGTCATGGTTGTGCACTGATTGGTCAATGCCTTACGTGACGACACAGCCTTATGACATGGCAGGAGCTGCCAATGTTGTTTTCTTTCTTATGGGACGGTGACTTGAGAATCATACCTCTGGCACCCTTGAATCTAGTGAAAGACTTACGCCTAGGACACGCTGGCATGTGCGCACTTTTTGCTTTAAAAAAGAATCTACGTAGGGTGCGTTACGCATAATGTGATACGTTAACTGGTATTTTCGACATAATAAATGCCCGATAATTATTTGTGGTTTATTCATAGTGTGAATGAGTGATTAAGCGAGCCGCCATGTGAACGCACGCGAATGATGGTTCACAAGAAAAGCAGCAGATGGGAGCCACGCAACCGCGTCTGCTAGCCGAAGGCACCTGTAACAAAGCTTGCTTGATGTCATCTTTTCAGTATCCGTACACCGTTCGTTACACAATGGAAATGAAGTAAGAATCTCAAAAAGAGCTACAAAGGTGGAAATAAGGTTGTCAACAAAATGTTTCTTCTTTCTTTTACACAGCGGTAGTTTACCTGTTAAGGTGTGGCTGAAGGACAATAATTTCAGTTCCCATGGTCTGTTGAATGCTTGATTTGCCAACAACCGAAATCTATAGACCATACTTTCATTGTCAGCTGGGATGCGGTATATACTTGAAATATCTTCCAGCTGAGTTCAAGAGAAGACTCACTAATCACGCCGTGTGGTATGTGGTTCTTGGTTGTTCGTATTGTGCCTTACACCTTATTATTGTTGCTTTGCGTCCACAGTGTATGAAAAATGAGAATGGCTCCAAGACGCGCTGATTTGAATGCTCGCTCTGCCCTGACTAACAATGTAGCCTTTTCTTTAACGTGCTAAGCTGCCGGTATTTCACACTGCGCTTGGAATGTTGTCTTCATTGCCTTCATTTCTTCGGACAATGTTGCCCTATAGTGAATAATTAGGACCATATCATCCTATTAAAAGCCTAAATTGTGCACTTTTGTATTTTTTTCCTTTGTTTTATGCTAATGTATGGCCTTTTCTCACCGTTGTCCCCCCTTATAAAATATCACTGATAGGGATCTTTAGGGTAATAATAAATGAAAATATTGATGACGATGGTCATGATGATGATGAAAGTACTACCTAAAGACTTAGGAAAATATTCAAGACGAGGCATAATTATCTAAACTGGTTGTAAACACTACATCTGTATGTATAGGTGGGCTTAGACAATCTAACCCAGCGCCTGAATGTTTTTTTTTTATGTTAATAAGAAACCTCGGAAAACGTGCGATAGCATTTTCACTACAGTGCATTGTAAATTCCAGCAATCGAGCACCAGTGTTAAGGTCAAAAACAATATTTTGCAATGAAAAGGCCACCAAATTGCAACTCTGAATCCTCTGCAGCTGTAGAAAATGTTCAGGCTCACGATGCGAAATACATAGGAAATAAATTTTTATACGGGCTTTTTGTTATGTGAGGGCTCCTTTCAACAAAGAGCGAAATAGCGCGTATGAGGTGGATGAGTGAAAAGACGCCCGTAATAAGGTCGCACCTTCGCTGCGCATCTGCGGGGCTCAACGGGCACGATTTTTTTGAACTATGTTTATTGCATACAATGCCAGATTTTGTGTAGTTCTTGTCATTGGTGTAGTAATCAAATATAATTATTCGAAGGGTGGACTTTTCGTTGTTTTAACGTAATGCCATGAGTACGCCTGGCATGAGCGCCCCAAACAACAGAAAAACGTTCAGAAGCTGTATAACCTAATTTATGAACTAGTAGCAGTCATGTCTCGAAAGAACACAGGCGAGCCCTCTGAGCGCCCCAACAATGTACCGACTCTTGTTGTCACTACTGGACAGGCCTCGTTTGAGACGCAGATTTTTTACCGACCTAACTCTAAGCATATAAATAACACTCCGGGCGTGATTTATGTAGGGGCATGGAATCGCGACTGCCTTGATAATACCAGCAATTCATCCAAATAAAGAATAAAGTTTACGCTTTTTCGTGAAAAGGTCGGCTAACCATGATGGCACCACTGAACTGGTGCCGGCAGAACAAATGCCACTTAGCTTTCAGTTCACTTCAGTCGTTCAGTCGTGTCTGACTCTTCTTGACTCTATGGACCATGTCACGCCACGCTTTCCGGTCTCTCATTATTTTCCTAACATCACATAACTTCATCTGCAGTGCCTCGAGGGTGCCATCTAACCATCGCGTTCGCTGCCTACCCCTTCTCCGACGACCCTCAACCTTTCCCAACATCAAATCTTTCTCCAGCGAGTCCTCTCTTCCCATCAGATGACCAAAGTAGCTGAGCTTTAACTTTAGAATTTGACCCTCCAATGAGCAGTCAGGGTTTATGGTCGACAATATCGACTGATTTGATCTTCTGGAAGTCCAAGAAACTCTCAAGAGTCTTCGCCAGCACCACAATTCAAACGCGTCAATTCTTCGGCGGTCAGCCTTTTTCACAGTCCAACTCTCACATCCATACATCACAACTGGAAAGCCCATAGCACGAGTTATACGGATCTTGGTTGGCAGGCTAATGTATCTGCTCTTTACTAGGCGGTCAAGGCTAACCATTGCTCTCTTTCCCAGAAGCAGGCGTCTCCTAATTTCATGGCTGCAGCCTCCTTTCGAGGTAATCTTGGAGCCCAAGAACAGAAAATCTGTCACAGCTTCCACTTCTTGTCCATTGATGCTCCAGGACTTTATAGGGCAAGACGCCATGATCTTTGTCTTTTTAATGTTCAGTTTAAGCCCAAACTTCTCACTCTCTTTTTGTACGCGCATCAGAAGTCTCTTAAGTTCCACTTACTATTCTCTTAAACGTTTTGATATGCATTCGCCGTGTGCGTGAAACTCAATATTTTCTCTGTTAGGAATGCGTGGATGTGAGCTGTTGTTAAATTTGACGTGATCAGCTCAACTAGCGCAAATGTCCACTAATAGCTAGCGCTGGTAAGAACATTGAGTATACATGCGGCCGCAACGCTGGGTTTAGAGGGAAGTCCCTGCACAGCTCTGCCTAGAAAAGAGGCCAGAATTGTGTGTAGCATTCGGAACGTTTAAAGAGGAATCTTCATACTCTAGGAAATGTAAACTGACCGTCTTTACGAGAAATGAAAAATACGGCTTGCACTTTCTCTATATCAGTTCATCTGCTATCTATATCTATATCAGTTCATTTGCTGTGAGGAACTGCAGTACTGTACTTGGGAAGCGACAACTCTTAGCTTGAGATGCAGGGAGTTGAAAGAAAAATTGCTGAAGAGGTCGTTTGTAACAGTTGAAAGTATTTTGGTCCTACTGAGACGCACTTTTTCTAAAGTGTGGCATTTCTTTGTTTTTTTTTAATTTATGCATAAGAGGTACAAATACAAATCAAGACACTGCATTTATCGCCTATTTGTCTAGACTAATATGTCGAGAACGTCCTACAATATGCGCACTGGAGTGAATTGGTCTTTACCTTGAACGCAAACTGTGGCAGAGAGAGCTGTTCTTTAATATGCTATTGACTTTAAGCTATTAAGATGAAGGGTAATTAACGAACAACTCCTAGCAGCGCCTCACCCGTGAATTACAACTCATTGCTGCATTCAGGATTGAAGCAATAAGCGGAGTGTATGACCAACATGCAGCAATCCCAAATGCAGTAACGTTACGGTCGTGTACTTTGCGCTGCCTAATCTAATGTAGACCAGCCTTGGACAACAAGCTCCGTAAGAATTGTAGTCGGAGAATTGTAGTCGCTGTTTGGAGAAATGTATGTCTACGGACATTTCAGAAAGCAAAAGTTGGAAGGAGCATTTCTACCAACTTTATCCACATTTTCAAGAGTTTGTTAATTGCATCGAAACGTACGTATCTTGAAGCATTTTGCACATTTAAAATGGCTCTGGGCACCTTTTAGGAGAAGCGTCCAAAGCATACTTCTCGCTCCTCTAATATGAGCAAGATCACAAAAACATTCAGTATCTCTGCACGATTCCCGCCTCGTGTGTAGTGAGAGTGAGGTCTCCAAGACCATTTCCTGAGAGACACAATGTTAAGAGTGCTTAATTTTTTGACACAACCATGCTGCTAAAACTACCACAAAAGCCTGCTGAGTTATATTACTAATTGAAATTGCTTAGATATATCCCACAAAGTGCAATTTCGAGCTTGGTGAATTTGTGAGCGCGCAGACTTTCGAATATCTGGTAGAGAGTTTGGTTGTTTATGGAGCTTATCGTTCTGAACTACACAGACTATGAGGGACAGCGCAGTTGAGGGCTGGAGAAATTCCGGCTTTCTGAGGTTCTTTTACGCGCACTCATATCGCACAGTAAACGGGAGCTTCGCATTTCTCTGCGACGAAAATTCTCCCCCCGTGGCTGGATAGCATCCGTGTCCCAAGAATTAGTGGCCAAGCGCGTTAACCATTTAGACACTGCAGTGGGGAGGCAGAAGGTATTCGTAGTTCGCCTTGAGTACGATGATAGGTGATGCATGCTTTCATCTGTTCTTTAGTCCACCGTTGAAGGTATGATATAATTTAAGTTAATCAGTTACGCACTAAGAATACCTGAGCGTTGTGCTTCGCCGCGGAGTCAACGGAGATAGACGCAGTAAAAAGAAGTGGTGCTTTAAAACATTCAAGACTTGTTCCAGATGTTATGAGTCAATATCATCCTACTTAAGCGCTGTGGCCTCTCAAGCGTCGCGAACATGCAATAATGTCTGAACTAATCTCCAGTAATCGCCTGTCCATGGAAGCTGTCGCTATGCTTTTGAGAATATTCCCTAAACTCGTCTTTTCTGTACTGCCCACTCTACGTTCCCTTCACGTTATTACCTCTTTTTTTGTAGTCCCCCGCCCGTAGACATTAGCCCGCCCGTAATCTTGAAAACATGAAGGAGAAAGTTTTCTTCCATGTGTTCTTATGCCGTTCTCCTTTTACAGGCAAGGAACGCATCGATCACATAAACTCTATCTTACGAAAAGCTTTTTCGTCTTATGATCTGACTTCGTGCTTATCCAAGCAAAGTTAAGTTATTCGAGAATAAAAAAAAATATTCACTCGTAGAAAGCACTGCAGTATGTGTCTAACCCATTCAGACGGGATCTAGTTTTACTGCTTCTGGTGTTTTGTGGATCCTCTAACGATTGCGTATTGGTCCAGTATAATTTCTTGTTTGGGATGATTCACGTGTTTTGGTACGAAACGTATTGAAACAAAAACGCCGCCTTCTTGCTTGAATATAATTCTAAAGACATTTATGTTGCATGTTTCAACTAAAATAACAAAACGTATAACATATGATCTAAATAACCGGTGTTTTGGCACAGATGAGCACCTAATGAACACATCAAAGCTTCTCTAACTCAGTTTAAAACATTGCAGTAACTGCAATTCTGTATTCAGTCAAATAAACCCGAATGTGTGAATAAAATGCTGGCCTAGAAGGCTGTTTAGGTGCCTAATTCTCCGCTTTGCATGCAAGAGATAAGACGCTTGCAATTAAAAAAATAATCATCAAAAAGATGCTGAATCCAATGCATCTAATTAAAATCAAAATTTACGAATATTTACTCACTTTTGCTCTCCAATCTACGGCGAGTAGAGACACTGCAATTACTCAGAGTGGCTTCTTCTTTTAAGGTTGTATGATGACTCGCAGGATTTTTTTAGAGGCGGAAAATAAACACTGAAATACTAGTCCTATACTTCAAATGTCACAGAGGAGCAAAACGTGCTTTAAAAGACAACGCCATTCGATTAGGACACCTTAAGGTGAATCGCTTTACCACTTGTCATCCAAAGCATATCCTAATTGAACCCACTAAGTATCCATTGTAGTCGTTTCCTACATCATAAACAGGCGTTAAAGATAGGTGCACATTACAGATAGTATACAACATGTAAAGATGACCTGAGACGTGAGCACCAGCTGCAAGAGCCCGGTGCTTCACGCAGTGTTCTTCCCTAGCCTTAGTAAATGAGCTCGGTTAAAATAAAGCTCTTTATATTCTTGGTGGAGTGTGTGGAGTATCTCCCCGGAGTTCGTAGTCAGACGTTTGCTACCACGTTGCTATCCGACGTCAACCAATTGGCCGCTTCTTCATCTTTATATGCCCCGGTGCGCTTCGCCAACAGCACGCTGCGATTATCATTGGCACAGAAGACAACGATATGGGGGATTGGCGTTCCTCCTACGACTGGGGAAGCGCTCATGATCAGTGGGACGATAGCATGAAGCTCATGAATGTTTTCTACTTTAACGATGCTGCCACCTTTTCTTCGAAAACCACTAATTGCCCTTCACCACACGGTCCGCTTTAATACCGCCTTCACTGAAGGAAATCTTTGTACGTTCGACATAGCGCAAACTTCGCGCTGAGCAGCGTCTTCGCTCTCGCGGCCAGCATACAGGTGAAAGGTTCACAAGCTACACAGAAGATGTTCTTGACCTGAGCAAGTGCATCAGTGCATCGAGGACACAGGCTGGCGATATCAATTTGCTGAAGGGTATTGTGGAATATGCATTTCGCATGCTTGTGGCAAAGAGCCCAACCTCTGTCCGCAGGATTGCCAACCTGTGCCAGACCCATGACGAGCTACATGATATAGTGTTCTCCCCGTTGCCCTCAGCACAAGCGCAGACTCTTACCAGTATCGACTTGACGACAGAAGCCAGCAGCTCTCTTAGAATCCACATTGAGCCGTTTTTCAGCGAGGAGGTTGCTGGGCGGCTGTAGCTGCTTTCATCTGTTAGAGCCCACCATCAAAACTGGCAGCAACCCTTTAACATATGACCCGGTCCACGCCTTCAATTAGTTTCTTGCCTCCCGTTACAGTGGCTTCTGTTTCTGCAGCTCCAGTTTCTGCACCGCTTTCTTGTCGAGTTCACCCTCAAGTCATCTCCACTCTCGCAGTCCGGCCGCGCCCCCAGCGTTTCTAACCATAGCGCAAAACGTTCATATTTCCTACGTCTGTTGCGTCTCTGGACACGTGATGCGTCACTACCGCGGCTTCTACGTGTCCCCTTTTCGCGAAGCCGACCATCAAGCATACGCTTACGACTCTCCTCAGCATTTTACCTCAACCTCGACTTCCAAACCCCTCGATCTCCCCATCTCTGCATCGCTGCTCGGTGGCTGCGGTGTCTATCATACAACGCCGTTCGATTTAGCCCTAGTGATCGAACTTCAGGAGACAAGAACTGCGTTTTTGTTGAATGATCTAAGCCCTTGTTGTTCGTAAATGTTTCCGTGGAGGGCATCGATGCTCTTGCTTTCTTAAGTAAAGTGGATTGTTGGGCGATTTGGATGGACATTATGTTAAAACAGCGAAACAAAAATGTGTGTCTTTCTATCGGTCCATGTTTCAAGCGCTGTTTTAACATAATCTATTTGCTCTTGTTGACTTCGGTGGTGTCTTCGTTTTGAGAAAACAAATATTGCTGCCTGATGCTCGAAGTGACGACGCCGCATATGGTTTTTCGCTTCGTGTAGCAAATTCACAGCAATTGGAATCTGTGGCTGCCTGTACAGCGAAGGCTAGCATTCAAGGCGGTCTGTATACTACTGAATTCATCATATTTTTAAATTCTCTCCAGACGTGCTCTTGGGCTGGGACTTTCTATCCTAACATCAGGCCATCATTGACAGTATTTGTGCTGAAGTTGCAATCTTTTCCCTTTGTGGCGCCACGACGACCGATACCCGTACCATACGCGCGAAACTAGCTGTTGCTGACGGGGTTTTATTTCATTTCATTTATTGAAGCCTTGAAGGCCCCAGGGCATTACATACGGCGGGGGCAATAACAATGTATAACAGCATACGAAAACCAGTTCAAGAAACAAAAACAAAGAAAGACAACAAAACCAACAAACATTAACAAAATATTCATAAGAAGACTAGTGTGCATTGTCAAATAGAACACTAAAGGTGACTCGTTAGTTTTGCTCGGAAAATTTCACGATCTTTGCATGAAGCAATAACTTCCGGTAGAACATTCCGTTGGGGCTATTGCATCAGGAAAAAAAAGTTATTCATTGCTGCAGTGCGGCCAAAAATCAGTTTTGATTGTGATCAGAGTGATTGTGATTAAGTCGACGGGACATTCTTGAGGGAGGTTGCAGGAGAGGGTGCCGGTTGTGAGGATGGTAAAAAAAAAATGAAGGAGGCAGAGTAGTGATATAACGCGGCGTGATTGAAGGCTTGGGAGGGAAAAGATCGTTTTAGTGCTGTGATGCTGGTTTCACGTGAGTACTGTGACATGATAAATCGCGCGGCACGGTTTTGGATGGCCTCTAGATTATTAGCGAGGCATGCTTGTGAAGGGTGCCAGATGGATGAAGCGTATTCTAGTTGTGGACTAACATAGGTCTGGTATGCCATCTGTCTGATTTGGGCTGGTGCTGATGGTAAATTTTTCCGTTGATAACCAAGAGTGTGTGAAGCCTGCGAGCATATTGTTTCAATGTGAGTTACCCATGATAAAGTTGATGTTAGGTGGACGCCAAGGTATTTATAAAATGACGTTCGAGCAACGGGAGTGAAACTGATAGGATATGTGTTGTTATCAGGGCTGCGCTTACGAGAGAAAGACATGTATTGACATTTGCTTAAGTTAAGCGGCATGTGCCATTGCGTACTCCCACTATGCTCTGAAGTTTTCCTGTCTGTTTTCTGTGAATGTTTTTCTGATGGATCTGCATCTTCACCCCTTCCGAAGGCTGAACTGATCGCCATTGTCTACCCCTGCCATTTGTTGTGCTTACTGTTGGAGCTGGCTAGAACGCAATAACCGTAATAAATCTCTTCAGTTGCATCTTCTCTTTTTTTCGTGATGAGTATCCGGAATACGTATAGCCTTCCGCCTCGATGGTTGAATGAAACCAGTGCGCAGAGTGCCCCTCGCACATACCGGTAGCAGCGCTTACTACTGCGACTTCTGCTCACCTTCTAACCCAGCTTCTTGCCCTGCTTAAACAGTTTCTTTGCACCTTTGATTTGTCACATCGAAGTTTAGGCTGCATATCGTCTGTCGTGAATCGTATCGACACGGGTGCCTACTCACCCCTGCGCCAGCAACCGCATCGCGTCTTCGCGACCTATTGTCAAATAGTCGACGAGCAGGTGGTCGATATGCTTAAGCGTGGCGTCATGAGTGAAGGCTGTAGTGAAGGCTGTATAGATGGTCTAGTTATCCGCAGTAGAAGCAGAGCGGCGTGCGCCAAATATCGGCTTCCTGTCGGAGCAGACGACGACATCGAAATACAGCACTGGTTGTACCCATGACAGTTGGTGGGGTGAGAATAGGTGCCGGTAAAGGCGGAAGCTGACGCTGCAGAGCTTCGGCATATCTAGGATGAGTGTCGGTTCCCGCAAGCGTATCGACCTGCGAAAGATGGCTCTTAAACACATATCGCACCTCCTCACGCATAATAGCAGAAACCGAAGTTGGTGATGGATGCAAGATGTTGCAGAACTTTGCTCAGTTATTCGCGCACGACGCTACCAATCAGTTCGTACAGAAGGGGGTGCCGCTCGCAGGATGAAAACAATTACGTCACTGTGGCCGTATGTAAATGTCGGTCATAACTAATAAGTCACGGCGCGTTGTTGTACGACCCTCTCTATTGGAGTAGCCTCATCAAGGAATCTGTTGATAGTCGACCGTGAGGTGTGCACAAAGCCTGCGAACAGCTGATCTTTAAAGCGTGCATTAAATGCCTCACCTTTCTGTCTTCAGGTATGGTGGGATCCACTCGCCTGAAGGGGCACCTAATGTCTTCCATCTACTCCTGAACACTCCCATTCGGCATCTGGAAGCGAGAGTGGAGAGCACATTATGCATGTTCGCAATGATCGGCGCTGGTGTAAGCCTCCAGCAGTTGAAAGATTTCTCGCCACGTTGTTAAAACTTGCTCTCGGTTCTCAAACAAAATAAGGGCGCCATCCTCGGGAAAGAAGTAGGCGTTGCTTAGTTTGGCAGAGTCGTCCCACAGCTTAAAAGCAGCGACCCGTTGAAACTGAAAAACCAGTCCTCCACATCCTCAAAAAGATGCTCGTCAAAGACTTTGGTACACGAGGGGCTTGCAAGGCGTAGTTTAAGGCCGGTGCGGCACCGGCGTCTTGCTGAGCAGAAGCACTGGATGTCATGACGGCGGGTAATGCTTGAAGCTCCGGAGACAGTCCCTGAAGCCGTCGACTGGAGCGATACACCGGGTTGTCGAATTGCACAGGGCTGGCGCGATGTCTCCCAGATGGTGACTTTTATATAGGCGAGCATTTTAACCAACGCATCCATCACAATTCACATACTGAGTGCCTAGAGACACCAATGAGATCTTTTATGGCAGGAAGGTAGCCCAGACACAACAGTAACCAGCATAGACGTGCAAGCGCTAGGGACACTTCGTCTTCCCACCAATTTCGTCGTAGTTGACTATTCAATCATGCGACACCTGGAAATGCTAGGTAGCAATATAAAACTGAACATCTACACAGGATGTGTTTAGTGTCTTTGCTTTGCTGTTCTGTGTTCACTAACAGAAAAGTACACAGCTTTCATCTCAGAGCAGGTGAAAAAGGAAGATTTTGTCGGTATCTTGGCAACCCAATCACAGTGACTACGTCTGTTTTCATTTCAGTTCAATAAGGAAGGAATGCCAAAGTAAGCTCAAACACTTTAACTGGGCCCATTTGTTAAAAAGCTTATTGTTTGAAATATTTTGCCATTTCTTCACTTTGACAATAAACAGTACCTGAACACTGAATACTGTTTCGCCCAGCCAGGCCGTCAAGATAAAACAATTTAGGTAGGTGGAAAACATTTGTTCACGTAAAGGTCTTTTATGTCAGTCATTGGCTACCTAGGGTGCATTAAAATAACTAAGATGATTGTTGAACCCCTGTATCAGAAACGTTTTGTTTAGGAAATTTCATACGCGCTTGGTTCAAAGAAACGACAATTCATTACATTCACAAATCACATTCAATTTAACACAACAATAAACATCGAGCAGAGGCACGATGTGGATAAGCTTCAGGAAAACGGCATTGATAATCAATCGTTTTGTAGAGTGGTTGATCGTCTATGCTCAATGAAGGGAGATGGCGCTAAAATTAAAGCAGGAGGAAAGAAAGGAACAGAAAGAAACTTTTGCCACAGTTCCTTAAGAATGCGGATGTCAAAAATGAGAGCGTTATAATGACTACGTCATGACTTTGCTTAATGTGTGTATGCGATCCTGCACTTTACGTTACTTGTTATGTGCTGTGTATTGGTACTGTGCACAATGTATACGAGCCACGACTGCATAGAATGTAACGTTGCATCATTTGTGAATATACCCGTTCCATTGCATACTTTTTCTAACGGTGCCTCGGCATGGCAAGGGTATCAAAACTTTGTATCACGGGCATCACTGCCACCGGTATTCATGCTATATGAAAAATACACGGTGTTTATCAGAATTGTAGCCAAGGGATAAAAAAGTGCGACTCCGTAGCTGGGTCGAACGGATGGTACAGAATCAAGACATTCGGCAGATATTTAACATAGATAGCGCATTTGCATAAATGTTCACTTGAGACCTAAGTGCATTGTGTTGAATAGTAAATGGCAGCAGAATCCTTCGCTTGGGTGCTATATTGTAGAACCTGCGGACGCCGGATCAAATTCCTGCTACTGCGGCCATTTTTTCATGTAGCGGAAAACTAAGGTATCCGCCTAAGGTGAGATGTTCGATTAGATTAATGAACTTCATGTAGACAAGATTTCGGAATCCCAGTGCTACGTCATCCTTCGTATCCTGGGTTGGTTTCAGACGTTATACTCTATAAAGCAAACCGAGCCAGTTTTGAGGAGAAACATTTTCTAGCCCCGTTAAGCGAAAATACGTTTCTCAGGATTAATGCTGCCGGATACACGCATGAAGATGACGTCGCAACAGCCGTTTTACGGCCGCGGAACTGGTGAGTAGGGCGGTACGCACATCTATTACTGATCATCCGATCAACCGATCATCTATTACCTCTGGCTTAACTTTGCTGTACGTCATGAGTGAGGGACATGCATGTGGTGCCATTTTGATTGCGCGACACCATTTCGCTTTCCATTTAGAATACTATATCCATTAGTCTAGTTGGTAGGTGGTTTGATGTAAGGGGTCAAGCTCAAATGCAATCCATGCTCAATTCACAAAAACACTAAAACCAGCGACGCGGCCCCGGTAGATGCGGGGACGAGTGGAGGTAGGGGTCATCATCTGAGAAGCAGAAATAGTACAGAATGCGTTGCGCTACCGGCCATGTGCAGAGCGCTCCACTTTCGAGGGAGGGGTGTCTCGTGGCAGCGCAACGCATGAATTTTCAAAGCGAAAGCATTTACTGCCCCCTTCCGTAACTTGTGCGCCGTGTGCGCGTCGTTAAACTTGAACTGAGGAGAAACCACACGAAAGCTCTAATGCCGATAACGACTCGTTCGCTATTGCCTAGTCACGTGATAACCATGACGGCACACAACCGCAGATACGGTGGAGCTATGGCACTCGCTCGCCTTCACTGCTGTTTAAAATGAAGACGAAGCGCCGCCTTGGCCAGAGCGAGCGCTCTCGCCAAAGGGCTCCGACTGATCCATCCATAGCGAACATGACTGGCCGATTCCGATCACCCAGTGAACGTACGTCGCTCGCCGAGAGGCTGCCGCACAAACGAAGATAGGCGAGTCGAGCGAAACGGTTTCGATTCCGCTCTTTTCGCTTTCGTTATTTAGGCGTAGCAGAGTTCAACCTTAGTCCAATTTTTTCTGCCCATTGACTTGCTTGGTGAGCCTTCGTGGAGTAACTTCAAGTGAGCTTACGATATAGGAGAAAAGGTTTGGTCCAATTAAGATAATTAAAAATAAGAAGCGGGGCCGTAAGATTTCTTATTCCTAGTCTCGGTCAACGGCCGGTTTTTCGGCGTAGCGGTAATCACATCGGATGCTTCAAAGGTATCTGCTTTCAGGCAACTATTGCTTTCAATTTGTGTGAATGAGATAGCGAAAAATCTTCTGTGCTCGGATGTATCTGCTTTGTATGACTCTAATAATACTCTATGAGTATATTCACCAAACGTGGATCGCATTCAAAGCTCGTGTGACAAAGTGTTCATGAATTTAATTCATGCATGAGATTTGTACGTTTCTTTTACCTGCGTGTACACTCCTGCTCTGTCTGAGAAAATTAACGAAGCAGCTTTTAAAATAAATGAGGTTTTAAATATATCGGCATTTGCTTTTCGACTGACGCCACAGGAAGAAAGTGTATGGGTTAGAAACCAAGAAGGGTATCTACAATGCGAAAATTTTGAAATTAAATTTAGGAATGCCCTACAGAAGGTTGGGGAGCATTTATAAGGCTGCTGCTTTTTGGGCACTGAAGTCGAGACCCATTGTGCTCTGTAGGACCACGTCCAAAATCATGGAGTGCGGTTTGTTACTAAAATGCATTGTTGTATTATTTTTAGTAGCTTCATAAACCAGGACCTACAGCGGGACTTTCTAGAAGCAAGATTTATAGAAAATAATTTAGAGTTCCTGTACCGCATTTATTTCGAAAAAAAGATACCTAAACCGTGAAATATAATTAATTGCAGCCGCCGCATTTAATATCTACCGCGAAAGGAAAGTACGTGAGACGAAATGCCGTGCAGATGTTTTCGAACGCCCTTTCTTTCCTAATGCTATTTATAAAAGGAACAAGCTGCCTCATTGCTTGCCTGCAAGCCATTCCAAGGGCATGCTTCGAGCATTGTCATCGGAACTGTGACGTGCTGTGATGCTCACTTGCTCTTTTTCGCCTTCTCGTTTCCTTTGGTGCTGTCAAAACATTTCTTGCAATTTAATGCACAAATGATACATGGCCTGAATTACATAGGAACAAGGTGTGTGACTCAAGATCTAATGATCTCGGCGGGTACTATTTCTGCCTCGACAGTGCAGCCCAAGACGGAGTTCTAAATTCGAGAAACTACCCGACAGAGGATGAGCTACGTTTAGACCAAGCCATACGTTCGTTCCTCCATGTCCCAAGAGTACCGCGCCTGAAGCAGGATGCAAAAGTCTTTGTCGGTTCAATGTCCACCTGAAAGGTGCTGTGCGCTCGATCATGACATGCGGGTTCTGAATGTCCCACAAAAAGCAGCTATATTCACAAGCGCCTCAAACGAGCGTCGCAGCATGGACGCTTTAGACTTATTGGCTAAATGGTGGGTGGAACCATCTAGTGCTAGCACACTGAAAACCCACGTGACGTTTGATTTAAATATTTATTTATACATGTGCCTGCGTCGGCCATGAGACATTATTGGAGGGGGATTGCGAACATTGTATGTCGTACGTAAGAAAGAAAAGCGAAGGACAGGGAAAGAAACGACCAAATACAACTGCACTGAACTTTAATACCTCACAGGCCCTTACGATTTGCAGTATTACATAAGAGGCGGGTAACACAGAACGTAAAGAAACGAGAACTCTACCAAGTTTCGCTGTTGGTTATGGTAACTGGAGGGTTGAAAAATGGGGATGGACATGATTGCGACAATGTCTTGTGGATGGCCATTCCAGTCCAGGGCTGATCACGCAGGAGTGATGCGCAAATGCGGTAGTGTGGCATCATGACCGGGCAGCGTATTACCAAACCATATCCCGTAGGTGCACTGGAGCAGACCACGCTCTCAGCGAGTTGAATGCGATTGTTGCTGAAAGCTATCTCTGGAATGCAACCTAAAGGTGACATACACTCACTGTAAAAGACTATTTTGGTTGAAGGATGTATGTGAACGCAACCTAAAGGTAACATACACTCCCTTAGGCAGGAAATGGTTATCGGGAAGGTAATTGCTTAGTGTAAAAAAACTTAGCGTAAGTGTTGCCATACAAATTTGTTACTTAAAGGTGTCTGTGACCGCAACCTAAAGGTAACATACATTCACTAAAAGAAGGATATAATTACGGTGAAGGAAACTAAAAAAAAATACTAATTTAAAAAATATAAAATACAGGTGTCGAAGAAATGTTTAAGTGGCATCAGTGCAGAGATGGGTGGTGTTAATCCATTGCGCCACTAAAACGACTGTAACGGTGGCTTTTAAAAGCGTTCTTATTCGTTTAGACAATATATCCACTATATGTCACCAGGTGGCGGTGCTCAGAGGAATCGCCCGCCAGAGCGTCGTCTGCTCGAGTGCTCCTAGTGGATATGGCATGATAGAATTAGTATGGTAGCGTAACTCCCATAGAAGTTGAAGCCTGCGTGTCGACTCTGAGCGAGGATGGATGGATGGATGGATGGATGGATGGATGGATGGATGGATGGATGGATGGATGGATGGAATATAGGAGCGTCCCCTTTGAAACAAGGTGGTAGCAGTAGCTATCATACTCAATTTTTCTCCACATATCTTAATTATTGATTTAGAATGGTTAACTAAACAATCATTCTATTTATTAAATTTTTGTTCCTACATTACTAACATTATGTCACTTCTCTGCTTTTAAGCCACCAATCTTCCAGTCGTTTTTTGCTTCTTTCCACCACCGGTTTTTTGACCCGGCCAATGGTATCTCTAAACCCCAGAGCTTCAGGAACAGTGATTGCGCCTGCATCAACTTCCGGATGTATACCATTACATTCTAGTATAATATGGTCAATTGTTTCGCTGAATTTCCACATACAGCACATGCGCCATCTCCATTGTTAAATTTCTTTTTGTAGCTGCGTGTTCTAAGGCACCCTGATGTAGCTTCAAAAAGTAAGGCACTGCCTCTTGAGTTATCAAAGAAATCTTCCTTCCTGATCTGCTATTTCCACTTACGGTATAATTCCACACTCTGTTTCTTTTACATCGAATTTATCCAATTTTCACCTTCTGTGTTTTTCACCTGTTGCTTAATGCTCTTTATTTCTCCGTCCTTGTGACTAGCATACTTACTAGTTAGTTTCCTAGTTCTTTTTCTCGATTGTGAGTCCACGCTTTTTAAGTACACGTATTTAAATACTTTAGCTGCCCATCTGTTACTGTGAAATTTCCTCAGGCTTCAAAATATAATATTTTACTATGAGCTTCCCGTACTTCGAAAGATGCCCAGCCCAGATCTCCCTGTACCGCCTCATTTGTAGTTTTGCCGTTGGCACCTAGTGCTAATCGTCCAACTGATCTCTGATTTATTTCTAATGTCGACTGTACCTCTGATTTTAGGCAGAAAACCGCATTTCCGAAAGTAAGTCCGGGCACCATAATTCCTTTCCAAATACCCCTCAAAACCTCATACCTGTTGTATCCCCACATTGCCTTATGCTTCATTATTCCGGCATTCCTTCGCACTTTGGCCTTAAGTGATTGCTCATGCTTTCCAATGTATGCCAATCCTTCGTGTTTACCCATACCCCTAGATATTTATATTCAGCTACTCTATGTATTTCATGGCCTTGTATTTTAAGACCCTGATCAGCGAGGATTTAGTTTCCCGGCGCCCCCTGCGAACTGTGAGGCTAAACAAACACGTGGCGTTGCTTGTGACGTCACAGTGAAGTACGTTAGGCGGGGAATTTGATTGTTTTTTTACTTATGAACGAAAAACAAGGCCGACAACGACGGAGGCAGAACGATGCTCGGATAAGGTAGAAAAATGGACACCGTAACTGTTCAGCCAACTTCACTTGATATGGATTTCAACTGTCAAGTTCTGTGTTAACTAAAACGTTACGGCATCTTTAACCACCTCATCATAGCATCGTTGTGTCTCCATCGTCGTTAGCCTAGTCTTTCGTCGCGCGTCATTTAAACGCATTCTGGGGCTTATTTCTTCGGGAACATTTGTGAACAAGGGCCTTCAAGCGAATGCGGCAAGCACATGGATAGAATCACATGGCTTGAGGGATTTCACTGAGGGCATAAATGAGTGAAGCTGTGCTGCATAGAAAGCCAGGCTTTATTAATTCACGATTAATTACATAGACGTTTCGCGACAATGCAAATCTTGAAGTCTAAGAAAGCGACCACCGCTCATTCGTCACGTTCTCCATGAAATCCTCGTGATAACAAAATGACCTGAGCGTAGGTCTCCAAACGAGACAGGGTGATATTATAAAACTAAAGATTTTGCCAACAAGCAAAGTACGCATCAGTGTCAAAGAACAAAGAAAAACGAACGGAATAACTAACGCTAGCGCTAGAACGTCAACCTGTAAGAGCTTAGGTAAGAAATTCAAATTGGGATTGCTAGTATTTGGAGTTAATGCGTCTAAGAAGTGAAAATATCTGCGATATAGCTTCGCTCCAATAAATCTCGCCCTGTTCACGATTCCATTATTTTAATCGCGCTTCATTTGCCACTGAGAGGAGTCAATGTGAGGCTACAAATTTACAACTTAAGCATTTAACATGTTCATGAGAAAGATACCATTCACAATAGGAACATCCCTGTGGTAATAGCTAGAACACATTCCGCGAACATTGGTGCGGTGATACGACGCAGTAAGCAAAACACGCAGCAAAGGGAGCGGAACGAAAAGCTTTGCGAAATGTGACACGCGTCTTGGGGGCAATAAAATCTCAACTTCACCGTTTAATTAAAACATATGCGGCGATACGCCGCTCATGCAGACGTGTATCCGTAAAACAGCCACCACTTTTGCGACGTGCCTGGGAGGCGGAGCCGAGTCACCGAGCTGTGACGCAGCATTGTCCCATCGTCCGGAAATGCGCCCATGCAGCGGCAATCAGTTTCTTATCGAGCATAGACAGTCTTCGCCTTGCTGTAAAGCTCTACCACAACCAGCAGAATGAAATACTGACTGTTTAGTACAGATAACCCACTCTGTACGCAGCACGCAACCATGAACTTTGAACCGGGGCCAATGACGCACCATTCCGCGGATGAAAATCTGAGCCATATCTGAGTTTTGGGCATCTACGCAGCGGATGCTAAATGGCCGAGAGAGGCCGTTCGAAACAAGTTAAAATAATGTTATAAATGTGACACGTCTTTTTCTTACGCAAGAAACAAAAACTGCATTCATTCCTGAGCGCGAATATTATTTTTACTTTCTAGTTCTTTGGAGGTCTTGCAGATCTTATTTTTTTTGCTTTAGTAATTGGCCACACAGTTCGCAGGGGCTCTCATCACCGAGTTGATGCCGCTGGCAGTAGGCAGCTACACGCGTTTTCTTCCAAGTAACGCGACCATATGTATTGACCTTGGATATGGATTGCTAATTCGTGATCGGGAAACGTGGAGTGGATGGCCAATGCGGAGCGAAATGCATGCTGGAGTTTTGATGTAGGCCGCGATTTGAAGTGAAGTGCAAAAACAAACTAAACAGAAAAATGCGTGAAAAAAGCGAATACTTGCGATTCGACAGCAAGAAGGTATTGCTAGGCCAGATTACTTTTCTAATGATCATATCCATGCGTAATACGACTAGCATGAATGGATGAATCTAGTGCCATGATTCTGAAGAGATTGCAAAGAAATGGTTATATATGTTTGGTTAGGGCTACGGAGGGGTGAGGTATATTGCAGCTTGTACCGGACAAGTGAATTGTATCGAGTAATTTTAGGTTTCGTGGTGAATTGCGCATATGACGCCTTAAGAATTTAAGAGCTCTGTTAGGAGATGATATCATAATTTAATCATACGCGTTGTTCCTGGTCAGATAATTGCTGAAGGGTTCGCCCAAGTATCTGTAAGATTCAGTTAATTTAAACCAAAAAGTGCGAGCTTAAATAGGCCAACGTAAGAGGCTGACCATTGTGGTTAAAGAACACCAGTTTGGACTTATTGGGGTTAAATTCCATCAGCTAATTGTTACACCAGCCTTTTATATAAATTTAGTCTCTTTGCAAAGCTATTTGATTGGAGGGTATAAGAACTGCTCGAATTATTCTGTTCCAGTTCCAGCATGCGGTACCTGGTTCGATTCGACTCAGAATTGCGTTTATTGTTGAAATCTTGGCTCAGTTTATATGAAGACCCTCTATATATCAAATGTCCCAGCCAAATATGTCACAGGGTTTAGAAAGAAAAGCGCCCAAGCCCAGTGATACCAGCTTATAAATTTTGAAAAACGCGTTACCTAGTATGAAGTATATATACGCTCTCTCAGAATAACGGTTACGAAATACTACTCGGCTAAGTTCTGATTTATTTGATATAAGAACTACGTTTCAATAAAAAAAAAACACGTAGATTGTCTTGAAAAGCAACCAAATAAAAATGGTGGGCCCGAACTTCTTTTATAAAAAGTTTCTGCGGGACTTCTGTCATAAATGGCGGGATGAAAACGTATGTCACAGATGGGCCACCTGAGCAACCCGAGATGTGTCTCAAGGAACAAAAAACAAAAAGAACAATATTATCCTTTTTCCTGGTGTGCTTTCATCGATAGAGGCTTTGAGTGCGAACTTCAGCCAATATATAAGCGTTCCACGCGGTGAGTTTTAGGCCAATCTATGAGCTACGTAAAACGAGCCTTGACGGCATCACTGCTACTAGTTGTTCTGCGTGATGATCCAGGACTTCTGTTTTGCCACCGCATGCTTCAAGGTAATAATGTAAAAGTTAGCTGTTTACTCTTTAGGACTCAGTAAATGTTGGCAAGTGAAACAAATACTGAACTATAGAACATAAGGCGTCCTACGGAAGAGTCGTCATTTGGCTTCAACGGCTGCCACACGTCGTTTTAACGCGATGGCTTTCGGGCCTTGTTCTGCGCAAAATAAGCGTTAGCGGCTTTGAGAGCTAAACATCGAGGACGTCGCTCTGCAATGTAATGATCGGAAGATTACATGGCGGACCACTGGTTGTTAGATAGGTTATGTCATTCATTTAAAATGTTGGGTGCATTTAGCGGGGTCACCAGATGCGTGCTTGTTTGAGTTTAAATTTGCCGGGTGTTTCAGGGAACGCTTTCAAAAACTCTTCAGTGTAATAGGGCAAAAATTGAAGAAGGATTATTTGCAGGAATAAGCTCGGGGGGGGGGGGGGGGGGAGGGGGGGGAAAAAATACCGAATAAATGTTCCCTAATTATCCAGATAATTAACTTTCGATCATTGTACTTTAGTGGATATTTCAAATAGGGACCTTCATAGGCTTAGCACGATGATGGTCATGAAGGTTTGATACGAATAAAACTCATCACCTAATCCTTGCAGCGCAAGGAAATTCGACACTTTTTTCGTACGAAGCCAAAACTGAGCTCAAGAGCTCAAATTGATTCTGACGCGGAGTCCTGTGATGATTTTTATAGCGGGTACGATGCTGTTGAAAGTGGCCGGTAAAATGTCACTTTATGTATATACTTTTGTCACAAATCTTGGTGCGAGGGAAAGGCCAGTTATTGCTAACATGCAAGGGTGGTAGAACGTGCTAGTCAGCGAATCATAACAAAAGACGTGCGGTATTCTCTTTTCTCTCCCCGTCCGTGTCTTAAGGGTACTTTGTGTTTTCTAGTCACTGCCTAGAGGCACTGCCTGACTATAGTCACTGCCTGACTAAGCTAGAGTGCCTGACACGTCCCAGTTGAGCAGGCAGTTCGAGTATGCGCCGCAGATACTGCACACATCATCATTAGACGTCGCCTTTCAGCCGAGCTTCTCGACCGTCTCTTGCGCTCAGTTTCAGTTTTCTACCAAAAAATATTCGGACTGCTTTGCACTTTGGGGCTCTCGAAAATAAATTTTTATCAAAACCAGATATCTGGAATTGTCATGCTCACTGCTTCGAACTCCGCGTTAAGAATATATGCCCAACTGCGATATTTAAAAATATAATTATTGAGTTTTAGCCACATAATTGGATACGTAGTTCTAAGATTTTTGCAGCAAAATATGCCTGCTTGCCTACGAGTTTCTTCGTGGAATTTGTTTTGATATTTCAAATTCACTCTTATAAAGAATTTTTGAACTTTTCTCCTGAAACACTCGATATGTGGTTCTGTACAGGAAAGAACCGTATAAGTGAGCTGTCCCATGATTACTGTTTCCAGTGAAGTTATTATATGTGCTGGTTAAAAATGTCGACAGAAAGGAAAGCACCCAGTTTTGTAAAGTGCGGAAAAGATTTCTCGGAAAAGGAATACTATATAACAAGAGGAGAAATGAGATGTTTGCTACTGTTTACACTTCCAGGTATGGAGCCCATCAGCAAGCACGCTAAAAGTTCCTCGTACATCTGTACTTTTTTGATATATGTTTGAAACCATAACATTTAGAAATTCCCATTCGTGGTTAGGAAAATTATCTTTAGCCGCGCAGCAGATGGCGCCGCTCCATTTCGCCTCCTTCAAAACGCAGTCGCACTCGAATTCCGGATGCTGCGTTTCGATGGAGGTGACACGGGTAGGCGTCTGTGTGCTGTGCAATGTCACTGTACTGTTCCCAGCTGGTCGAAATTACTCTGCAGCACTCCACAACGCCGCCTCTTCTCTCTCCGCTTTCACTCCCTCCTTCCTCCCTTCCCCTAAGGCGCGATTATATTATGATTATAAAATTATTGTTATTGTCATTATTATTCGGGAGATACACTGTAGAAGAAAGTAAATTCTTAAACACCATATTTAGGCACAATGCATTGAGGCGTTGTCATTGAAACTTTTTCTCAGTGTTTTGCACTTTTTTGCAGCTACCGAAATGCACCACTTCAATTAAAATAAAAAATATTCTTCGTGTCTTCTGAACTTTTGCCTAACAATCCAACAATTCTCAGTAATTTGCAAATACCACACAGAAAAAGCACTAAAACAATGTTGAATGATATTGTTAAAATTATAAGAACAAAGATAAGCCTGATTGCAATTTTTGTTATAATTGCTTAAGGCTGACTGGTAGCAGGACAAGCCGTGATATATATTACTGAATGTAGCATAGTCAATCACGACCACGCACTTGATACCAGGCAGAAAGTAGACATGCGCACGATCTACACCCCAGCCGATGGCACCCAACGGGCACGCTGTCCTTCCTCTCATGATGTACGCGTACAACACTGCCACGCAGTCTAAACCACTTGCTTTAACCGTTTCTTAGTCCGCGATGGACACCATTATACCCCTACAGTCCGAGTGGACTCTCGTTTAAGTTACTAAGCATGCGGAGTTATCTCGCCAGTTTGCCAGTTGGCCCACTCTGCTACCTCGGAATCCGTAGGCCAAAAAAAGCATTATCAGGTTTGAAATCAGATGCCACACGTCGTGTTTACTGGATTAGTCGTTTGCGTCTGGGTTTTCGGCTCTCCACTGCTATTATCTCCTGAATTTCACATGGATCTACGACAATTATCACGTTGTCGAGCCAACATCGTCTGTAAATTACGCCGTGCAGCCGCCCATCGAACCTTTGGACTTATGTCACCGGGGCTGGGAAGCTGTCACCGTCAGCCGCCTCAAGACTTACTACGACCGGCTCCTGCTGCTCTCAATAAAGGTCGTTAAGATAGATCCTCTTCGTTCCCGGTGCAATTGTAGCGAGCCATAAAGGTAACATGTGATGCAGCTCAGAGAGATGACAACGAGACACAGCGCTGCCGAGCTGCTCGAGATGGCTTTGGAGGTTAGACTGCAGGCCTATCGTTTGGCTTGTTTGAAGTTAAGGTTTCGGAAAAACCATCGGCAGTAGTTACATTTTATCTCAGTTCTTATGCTCGTAAAGCGTTTCTGTCGCTTGTTGGTAGGCTTTACAATAGATTAAAATAAATTAAATTCGCTGTTATCATAATCTGTTCAGAAAATAGAAGGGACGGTGTAATATTCTGCGGAAGCTGTAATTTTTTATTGTGAACTGCACCGATATTTAATCCGCTTGTTTAGCTACGTCTCGTCGTGGTGATTACTAAAATAAATTACCTAATTTTGAAGTTGGCTTTCTTAACAGACGTTTATACACTACCAAAAGCAGGAGTTACAAGACTACCCTTGAAGTTTGAACCGTATCGTATTTTACTGGTCTTCCATCTAACTATGCTGTGCGTCATGGTGAAGGCCTTCTATTTTTCTTACTCCAGGGCCGCGAGGTTTTATGGCTATGCAGGAATATAGCAGCAAGATATTCTGTACTCTGGAGGAAGCATTTATTAAGGAAATTAACAAATGTGATGCTGCTCCGTCCCTAGACTTCATTGCCGTAAACTCTCATCAATAAGTAGTAGGTGGGCGTTGATGCGATGTTTAGGCAGGTTATTGTCCAGTTCAGGTCCTTATAGCTATTCCTAACCTCTTCCACTCACAATAAGGGGTGGAGACTCGGTTAAGGCACAGCCTACCTTTTATTTACCACACTGAAAAAAGTCACGGCATTTAAGCGAAGTGAAAGGAGTAGACGTGCAACATACCATGCTCCGAAGATCGAACTGCCCGTGCCGTGCTTTCGCACCGGACCCACGGTGCTAAACTTCGTCTTCACATTCCATTGCAGTCACCAAAGCACCTGCATGGAGCGTCAAACATTGTGACACCCCGTGGAGACGTCTGTGGGTGTTACAGGGCTCCACGCGCAGGCAGAACGGCGAAATGAACGCGCCGGCGAGGCAGAGAGGGGGCTACTTGGACGGTAAAAAGTACGATGGATATGACCACGATATCCGAGGAGAGCTCAGCGGAAAGCTTCTCAAAGTACGCTTGATTGCGACAGTCGAAGAAAACCATCTCCTCGCGAATGTTCAGTGGGATGGTGGAGTTCCTTGGACCTCTCTCCGGAGAAAAACCGGCGTTGAAGGCGCAAGTTCTGGGTGTACAAAATATGCCGGTCAGAAAATCGAGGTGCGCATGAGCGCATCTCCTGAATGCAGTGTTGAAGACTTTGCAGGTACTATCAAGGCAGTGGCGCGGGAGCTATATGGACGAAGAAGTATTCGGGAAGCTGCCGGAGTTCACTGAAAACGACTTCGGCTGCTGAGCATCCCAGTTCGTGGCGATATATGGCGAGTACGTAAAGAAGCACCATATGAAGGTAGTGACCCAGAGCTCCCTCTCCAGGAGCGCAGTGAGAGGTGCCTTGAGCCGATGATGAAACTTCTCGACCATGCGTTGCCGTAAGGGTGGTAAACTTTGGTATGGAAGTACTTAGTACCAAGCAGATTGGTGAGCTGAGTGAAGTGGGTGCAAGTAATTAGCCGGTTATGATCCGTTGCAATGCACGGACAGTAGAAGCGGAAAAGCGATGTTCAAACAAGGGCTTTGCCAACCGTTTCTGTCCAGAATCAGCACGGCTTCAGGCTAACATATGAAGCGGTGAATCATTTTGTGACTACCGACTCTCCTGAGAAAGAGGTAGCGGTCCAACCATGTCGAGATGGACGTGGTCGAAGTGACAGCCAGGTGGCCGGACATTGGCTGGGATTCTTGGTGCGCGGGTCACTTTCGCTTTCTGGCAGGCAAGGAAAGAGCGGGTACACTTGCGAACATGAGTATAATCTCGGCCAGATTCTGAGATGGCAGAAGTAAGCTGAGTGAAAAACCACTAGAAGAAAGGCGGTCGCAATGAAGGGACGAGGTAGAGGTGCTGAAGTGTCTCACTACAGAACGGGGGAGATCGCAAAATGCTTGCTGCTAAAGATCGTCTAGCTGCATCTGTGCCCGATGCAGTCGAGCGGAGATGAAGAGGCGCCACAAGACGTGATGCGTGAAAGAGCGTGCGCTGCAGCATTGTCGGTGAATTTGATGTGGCGGATGTCCGTTGTAAGCTGCGATATGTAGGCTACGTGACGGAGGTCTCGTACTACGTAACATGGAACGGTTCGTACCGAACACATATGCCAAAGGCATATGACCATTAAAAGCATAGAATTGCATGGCTCTACAAGAGATGTCGAAACGTTGCACGGCGGAGTAGATGGCAAGCAGATCACTGCCAAAATCACTGTGGCGGGTATCAGGTTGGAGCTTCAGAGAAGAAATCAATGGGTACCCCTCGGAGACGATTTGGTGCTGGAGAACAGCGTCACGCTGGCATCTGGCCATGCTTGAAGCATCCACCATGACGTGGATTTACTGGATTTACAATTTACTGTACTCTAATTAATCAGGAATGCAACATTGGTTAATAAAATGAGCAAGAATCTCTTCATTTACATAAGTTGTCCTGGTATACACCAGAGGGTGCCTTAAGATGCAGCTAGAACAGGCCCAAGAAAGGCCCAGGGCTGCTCTTATAATTTTTTTTGCTTCCCAGACTGCGCATTGTGGATTCTAATCAATCCAGCCAAATGCTATGTGAGTCTTTTTCAAAACAAATTTAAACCTTTGAGAGGTAAAGTTTTATTGGACTGAAACCTCCAGTACACGCTGTTGCACGAAGGCTTTCAGGTATGATAATGTGACTTTAGTTACGTCGCAATAAGCCGGCGCCGCGAGCTGCTTCCCACGTGCGGTACGCGGAGCCGGAGGCGCTCACCTCTTGTTCTTCGCACACTTGCTTCTTAAGACGCATGGAAAACGTTATTTGTGCCGAAGCCCCTCCACAAATATACAATATCGCCTGACACAATGCCGCACACCTTTAGAGTAACCTACAGCCTGCCCTTCCCTCCACCGCTACTGATATGGCTCGCCTACTGAGACTTGCCCCTAAAATGCCACTGACAACTACGTGTTTAGACCTGGCTGGGTTGCTGTCGAAGTGCGCAGATACCTATGGACGCGCGCTCGAACCACTTCGCGGACAGTTACTAAGTTAAACCATATAGCAAAACTGTTTCGCATTATGCTTAATGTTGCTTCCGCTCTGTAAAACAGGTTTAGGCAGATTGAAGCGCAGCAGTTTTTTCTAGTTATGCCCGCGTCTAGCAGAAAAAAAAATTGCGGTTCTTTATCCCGACCGCTGGCGGCTGCGTTTCGATGGAGGCGAAACGAAATGGCGTTCATTTGCTATACGATGTCAGTACACATTAAAAATACCCAGATGTCGAAATTACTACGTTGCCCTCCACTCCGGCTTCTCTTTCTCGCATCCCACTTTCGCTCCCACCGTCCTCCCTTCCCTTACGGCGCCGTTGAGGTGTACGCAGCAAAAAGTGTGACAGAATGTGACTTTCCCTTCCAGTGAACCAATAAATATTATTATTATTGTTGTTATTTGTGTTTAAATTATTGATATTGTTACGGGCGAAAGAGGAAGCAGAGGGCAGTGGCGCAGGCAGGAGCGCGCGCGCTAGACCCGCTCACAGATTTATTAAACGTCATCTCACGACCATCGAGCATCTTCTCTCTGTCCTCTGTTCTCCTGTTGTCATCGCTTGCGGCCACATAACATGTGGTTGAAGGTGCGGCGTACGTCATCCCCATCCTCGCCTTGGAGCATTGAGGCCCAGGGACATCGCCGAGCAGCTTCGCCCCAGCCCTTCAAGCCCAGACCTGACCAACTACCACCGCCTAGTCCCAGGCCTGTACCTAAAGACAAGGACACAGACAGACCAACTAGAACCGACACGAAGGTCCCGAATGACCCGAAGGAACCGACTGACACGAACACGCAACCCCCGCCCAAGCCGCCCGACGTGACCTCGAGCCGTCGGTCCCATGGACTCTGGTGACGGATGGCTGACAGCTACAGGGGAAGCGGATCACCCACGCATCAGACATCGTGCCGGCAGACCGTTCTATTCTTACTTCTTTCTCTTCTTCAAGCATCCACACACACCCATCAATCATGCCATGGAATCATCATCGGTAAAATTTCTCGTCTACGAACGGGCGATCGATCGGTGGCCTCGGGTCATGTTACGCACGAAGGAGGAAGAAGATGGCAGTGGCGCGGGCAGAAGCGCGCGCGCTAGGCCCGCGCACACATTCATTAAACGTCATCTCACGACTATCGAGCATCTTGTCTCTGTCCTCTGTCCTCCTGTTGTCATCGCTTGCCGCCACGTAACATTATTATTATTATTATTATTATTATTATTATTATTATTATTATTATTATTATTATTATTATTATTATTATTATTCCAGTTAAACCAAGTTTTCCGAGCGTAAGACCTGTTGAGCATGGCTACACAGTTCATAACGTAGTTTTTTTTTTGTATTGTAGGTTATCGCTCTTCTTCGATCTCTGCCTCTGCCTTAAGACGTTCACGTTTTCTTCGCTGCTTCTCGGCAAGGACTATCTTCTAGATGAGGAGGCTGAGCCTGACTCCTGCGCCAAAGCGTTTACGTAATCGGACTAGTTCGCGTCTCATCCAAGCGCCGGCGAAGCAGCAGCCAAACCCTCGCCTAGCCAAGTGGTATCGCAGTGAAAACCCTCTGTATCAGCGGTGATCACTCGGTGACTGGGGTAACGAAAGGAGGAAGAGGGCAGTAGCGTTGTCAGGAAACTCGCATATAATTACTTTTACAAGGCTCACTCCGGCAGCTCAAGATGAAACGCGCATGTGAATGACGTTGGCAGTTACAGAGCGAAGAATAGAGATACATTCTAATGATAGTCAGAACTTGTAAATGCAGCTTCCAGCATTGTCACCTCAATGTGCACTGAATGTTGGTGTAACCTCTTCGTTTAATAGAGTGCAAACCAATAGAGTGAAAAGGCTCTGAAGCCGTCAGCGTAATAGAATGGTATTTTACGAAACAACCCGACGACGTCCGCCACAAGTCGGTTACTCCCTATCCCTCCATCGCCTGTGTCATGTGAAAAGAGCTCGTCGAATGCTCATACCAAGCTGCTTAATGGGTTTGCGGGAGAGGTTGCGCAATTGTTTTTAACCTAAGTCAAAGTTCGATTGGAAGCATTTTCTTCCCCAGCAGCGGCGCCTAATACTTTTTCAACGCTTTGCATTAGGTGTACCATACACGCAATCCTTCAATATTTTAATAATAAGGCGATACACAAAGCCCACGCGACACAGCAGAATACAGTCACCTCACGTAATATGTCATCAGTGTGATTTCTTATAACTTCAATCACACAGTTTCTTCCTCTGTCAAAGCAAAAGTGTCGACCGAAGCCGAAGAGGCAGCCATAGCGCTAGCCATCTCCTCTTCCACTCTCACACATTCTTAGCGATTCTAAACCGGCCATTCAAAATTTCGCAAGAGGGAAAATACAGCCTGTCGCCCACCAAATCTTAACCTCTTGCTCCACAACACCTCGACCCATTCACATCGTCTGGGTACCAGGCCGCGCAGGTAACCCTGGCAAAGAGGCAGCCCACGCAACTGCTCGAGCGCAAGTCAACCGAGCGGGGTAGCATTGGGGAAGCACGTGGGACAGACCTTTTACCTATCATGACATAACACTTCACCTTCAACCACATATTGTTTTATGCGAAGATTTCATGCCACCGCCCCATTAGGCCCTCACGGAGCAAGAGGGTAGGGAGGTCGCAGTCTCCAGCTCTGACCCAGAAGCGCAAAAGATGCTGGTTGACTGGGCTGAAGCGGTCGCTGCAAGGCACGGCCTGACAGACACCAGTCGAGATCAGGAACCACCTCAATCTTTGTAATGCACCCTGATTCCCCTGGTTCCGACAATAAATATTTTACCGCCATGCAACGCTTTGCATTAGGTGTAGCATACACGCAATCCTTCAATATTTCAATATCTTTTGTTGAAAGCATTTTGCAGCATATTAGGTTTGAATAAATATTATATATCATTATACGCTGGTTAGTTAGAATATGAATGCTCTGAATACTGGTATGGGTTACTTTTGTTTTCTACATTCTGTAGCTTTTGTATATAAAAACAAAAATTCTTTGTAAAATACTCTTATGATGGTTTAGAATTTCTAGAAAATTCTGTTCTCTATGAGAGCGAAACTTAGGAGCCTATGTGACGAACATTATATTCGAGGCAGCTTTCTAGTGTAGAGGAAATGCTAGGCAACACAAAGTGAACCCGCCATCAACCTAAGCCAGGAATCTTTAAGCTAAACGAAAAGAAGCAAGAATATTCGTGCTACTGTACCTAACAGAATTTAAAGTTCTTACAGGAAGAAGTATGTTGCTATCATGGTATGGCTGTCGGACTTAAAGGGCAAGATCTGCAGTAATACATGTCGCAGTGTCAATGAGAATTTTCTTGTTTATTACAACGAAGCACATGTTTGATGATTGCGACTGCGGGGTACATAGGCGACATTTTTAGACTTGTACGGGACCAGCACGAGCTTTCAATCTCGTAATATAGAACAAAAGAAGCTTAACATTGCGGACGATGTCCTCGAGCACCATGCCAAATAAGTATCCACGTACATTGGGTGCTTAAAATTGCTAGGGGGCACTTTACAACACTAAAGTGCGATGAGGCGAAAGCCTTTATAACGCGGTGGTCGTCAGCCATCCACTACGGTACTTCTTTCTCTATATGTTCCTGCACTCCCACCTTCCTCTTTTTCGTTCCTGCGCAGGTATCCACGTACCCGACCTCGGCGGCTGCGTTTCGATGGAGGCGGAACGAAGAGGCGTTCTTGTGCTGTGTGATGTCAGCGCGCGTAAAGATTCCCAGGTGGTCGAAATTACTCTTTATCCCTCCACTACGGCTCTTCTTTCTCTCTTTCAACTTTCACTCGCACCTTCCTCCCTTCCCTTATGGTGGGGTTGAGGTGTCCATAGAGAACAAGTGAGACAGTTACCACGCCTTTACCTTCCTATAAATCAATCAATCAATCAATCAGAATGGTGACATATACTGTGCATTTTCTTTCCTGTAAACCAATTTGAAACGCGCCGTGAATCCTCCGTTACTGCGTATGTTTCTGAATGCTTTGTGGTGCGGCGTTTGAAAAAGCGCTATAGGAAAGCCGCCGCACAAACACCTGGATCGGACGCCTGACGGGCTCTTCTTGTTGTCTGTGGCGTTGTTGACGATAATTTTGGCTTGCACTTTGTATCGGGTGGACCCCTGGTTAGTGTCCTAGACGGAAAAAAATACTGACGGCCAGTTGGCCCCGCCGCGGTGATGTAGTGGGCAGACGTCCAACTAGTGTGCCGACGTACCCGGGTTCGATCCCGACCGCCGGCGGCAGCGTTTCAATGCAGGCGAAATGGAGAGATGACGTATGATGTGCGATGTCAGCGCACGATAAAGATCCCACATGGCCCTACGGGACTGGGACAGCCACCATAATTGGGACGGTAGGTCAACGCCGCTTGCGGCAGGGGCTAGCCAGCCATCAAATTTTAGAGCGCAGCTTTTTGGCGCCCGTTCCTGGGTTTCGCGTCGGCGTCGGCGTCGGCGTCGTCGTCGGCCTCGTAATCAGCTCCGCCCCCCTTTCATCCCCCCAGCGCTAGCAGCGACCGACTGATACCGCTGGATGCCGCTGACGCCGCTAGAGAGTCAAGATAATGTGACTGCATAGAACACCGTCGCCGCCATGCAGAAAGAAGAGGAAAGAGTCCCCCCCCCCCCCCTGTTCCTGTGTGGCGGATAGGGTGGTCTTTAGTTGCCGACGCACCGGTTATTTCACGTAGGCCCCGGCACGTCGACACGAATACGTGACCACCTTCCCACGGCTAGACCTGGTTCTTGGCGCTGCGGAAGCGAGGGCATCATATTGTTTGCGTCGGCATCGGCGGCGTTGTTCCTGAAACCAACTCCGCAGCTGGGGTTGACTCACTATCGGTGTCAGCAGCATCAGTCAGTCGCTGCTATCTCTTCCCTCCTCCCTTTATCGTGTTGTCCGCTTGCTGCGCGCGCTTCTGCCCCCATCGTTTGCCGCTGGGTGTACACGCCGCCCCCCTCCCCC
>JAJIZL010028984.1:0-10032 GCA_023969395.1 Amblyomma maculatum
TGCACTATGTAAACATACCGGGTGATTCAGCGAACCTCTTAAAAATTCCTGAAAATAGCCAGTTCAAAATAAGAAAAATATTTACAGAATAAACTCTCAGCCGCAAAGGACACAATATTCTGCAAAACCGTTAATAATTCAAATACACTAATTAACGTTTTAATGATCGCAGTTGTGTTGGAGTGCTAATGGGGAGTTCAAAGCAAGGAACGAGAAGATATGGCATATCAGTTCTTGAAACCAAATAAGAAAGCTCATTTTCAAGTTTTCAAGAGTGTTGAAACGCGAGGAAATACGACGCTTTTCTTCCTGTATACGAAACGGTATGCTGAACGCAAGAAACGTGCAGGAACCTCCTTACACAAGCGACTTCGATCCGATGACGGCGTGTGCAATGGCTGCAGCGCTAGCCACGCCGTGCACATTGCATCGCGGGTGAGTGCAAGGGAAAAGCCAGTCAATTCCAACTGCGTAGTCTTCATTTTGATAGCGGTGGAGCGAAACATATGACATATCACAGTAGAGCAGGGAGTTCGAATTTAGCGCCGTAGCCACTGCATCACATCAATACCGGGCTTCGCATATCAACGACAAAAAAATAGATAAAAAAAACGTTGTTTGCATGTGCACCAAGCTTCCTGATAATCTCGCGCTCAGTTTCGGTTTCGAAGAGAATAAAGTGTCGGATTTCCTGGGCGCTGAAAGGCAATAGAAAATTAGTTTTTTTTTTTATATATAAATGTGTTTATGGCACCGTCTTGTTGACGGCTTCGAACTCGCCATTAGGACCAACCATAAAACTGCGATAGTTTATATGTATAATTAGCAGATTTTCTTTAATTGCTTGCATAATTTGAAACGTTTTGCAGAAAATTGTACCCGCCGTGCCTGAGATTTTGTGCCTATATATAATTTTTGAAAGCGTTCTCTGCAACAGCCGCTTGACCTTCAAACAGCTGCTTTTTAATGAGCTCATTCGAATAATTATTGAGCATGAAGAGAGGACGCTGCTGCCTGAAATGTGCACAATTTGCAAACCCTCGGCGATACTTTGGCTTAATTAACCCACAGTCGTTTTGACCAAATCGATTAGCTTACATAGCAGCTCTTATAGCCATAAAGTAGATGTACATATATATAGCGGCATTCGCATCACTTTTTCATTATTTTTTGCCTGGCGTCTAGATGTTTGAGTCTCTGAAGCTTCATATCGCAAGCGTTTCTGCGTAGGAACAAGCGAACATTTTTTAGGTCATTGGCAACTTTCTTACCAAATATGGGACACCAGTTATCCTTGGTGCAATGCTGCATAATGTGGGGTCCTTCACTCTTCCTCCGTAAGACAGAAATAGAAAAAGGTTGTTCACTCTTTTATGTTCGAGAATCAATCACACGACATTTTCGCATACCGCTGTGTCAGTACGAACTGCGTGGCATATTCTTAGATATTGTACGGGGCTAAACTTTGGCTGAAATTAACTTACAATACATATAATAGGCGGCAGGACACGTGAAACGTAGAACAATTAGCCGGCACGTTATGCGTATCAAATGCAGCGAATTGTGCAGCCGGCGGCGAGAGAGAAGCAGATGTTATAGCGGTTTAAGGATTAAATAGTCCCATCTGGCGCTAGGCGCAGGATTCATTGCAAATCATATTGTGCGGTAGGTAAAGAAGCTTTTATACGATAATGATCGTTTCTTAACAAGAATTCTACGATCACATTATATTTTTTCGTTCCCATAATCCTGCATTTCGGGGAACTTAAATATCAGTCGCAGGACATTCTCCTTTCGCAGGTCTCCCGCCACTTACAAACACACATTTTGTACAGACCTTGGATGCTGTCGATGTGTACCCGATCCGGATAATTATTCCTCAGCCGTAAAGATCTTGTGGCGATTGTTGAGGACCCGACGACCCGACGACCCAGTAAAGCGGGAGATTACTACAAAGGTGACACAGTCACAAAAGCGTGTCACAACTCTGTTTTAGTTTGTGAGCGTCTCGTTTTCATTACTCCTGCAGCTATATTTGAAACGCATAAACTTGCTCGATAGCGTACTCGGTCAGCCCCTGCCGGTTCGTGCATGTCACACCCATAGTAAGAAAAAAGCAATTGCAACAAAAACGGCTATTCTATAGCTACTCTAAGTGGTAGTTACCGCACACCCTCTTTGGCTTTGTCTTGCCTTTGTAAAGCTGAACTCGGTTTTCCTCCAACTCTGCGAATTAATAGTGCCCCGGTCAGCTCTCGAAGTTATGTGAAAACTCTAGTGCGCGTCCAGACTAGCCTTGCCAGCGTGTCAACAAAGTGCCGGTCGACCGTCGTACCTTACCTCCAACCGTCACATCGATGAATGCGGCCGAGCTAACTTTTAGCCACTCGCCCGGGAAAATCTATGCCACAATATTGGCTATCCTATGTGACAAGCGAGATGATTTTGGGAGCCTTTTTTCCCAGCGTACTACGATGCTGCCTCCGTTTGCCTTGGAAGAAACAGTGCATGCAGCTTTCATTGCGGCAAAGGGCACGGCGCTTTGAAGCACATTTATGGACACTTAAGCTCTGCCGTTAAGAGTATAATGAGAGCTTTAATGACTCCCATCTGTAGCTTTTCTTTCGTATGATCATCGTTCGCGGGCGTGTACTTTGCTTCTCGCCTAATCAGTAATTGTTTTATTTCTGCCACGCTTATCTCGCGCATGCCTGTAATCATGTACAGTCGTAAGCTATATATCACATTATGTGGAAGGTCGCCCGAGGTCGATATAAAGCACCGCTTTAACCGAGCCGTACTAACTGGCCTAGTGTGGCCTAATTCCGAATGCATCCACGAATATGTCTTTTTATAACTGGCCACACAGGCCAGTTGGTACTACGGCTCGGTTAAAGCGGTGATTTATTCGGAATTCGATTTTTACCAATTGAAGATGATGACGGGCTACCGCTGGAGGTGATCATGGTATTGGGCCTGCACAGTATTTGGCGATCCAGAATGGCTTTTAGGCATGCAGGCATTGATGCGACGAAAATACGTACTTTCGAGAATCCGTTACTAGCGTTATTGATGTTTTCAAGACACAAGACCCAGCGCCTGAGCGGCTTCCGAGAATAGAAGCGCTGCTACACAGGCGCTAATTTTAATGGATCACGCGCCCGAGCTCGCGTATTTTTTAACCAGTGTTGTGTGTTTGTCGCGCAATATTCTGTGTGTGAAATCAGGTTTTCAAGTTGGAAATAAAAAGAAAGAAAAGCCTGTGCACCTAGAGGCAGCGTGTGTGACTATGGATCCAAGGACCAGGGGTTCGATTTCAAACCAATTCCCGCAGTTGTTGTTCTTTTCAGCTCACTTCACTTACTTTATATATACTTAGGCACACACAAGTCCGGATGAATTGGTGACTCTTCAGCCTGCAGAAAACCAAGCGCTGCAAATGATTGCTTTGCCATGTTTCACCAAAATAGGACGTCAGTAACATCGATTGTGAGGTGCAGTGTCTGTTCGGTAATCATGCTTATAAGTGACGATGTAGCTGATTCCTGAGAGCATGACAAACGACCGCCGCACTCCTGCACTAGCACAGCGGGTCAGAAAGGACACGGTTCATTGCAGTGCAAGCTAAAACAAAAACTTGCAGCATAGTTTTTATGAGACTGTGCTTCGAAACAAAACTAAGCAAGCGAAAGTAAGTATAAAATGTGGTGAACAATAGAGTGCAATTATGAACTAAAAGAGAACTGGTAATCGAAATAAAAGTTTCACACCGAGTAGAATAAAACTGCTTTTTAGGACATACGTTCCTTCAAAAACAAGTACCTGGAGTACTACAGTTGTAAATACGAAAGAAAACGTCGTGCGAAGGTTTTGCTTGACAACTGCCTGCATTGGGCTAGTTGTGCGTAGACGTGAAGAAAAGCATGGCAAACATGTCATCGCTTCTCTTTTCTCATCCTAGGCGTCGTTTTCAGTTATGCTAAACTTTTTACGTCAGATATGACCCAATTTCTTCTTTCCTCGTAAGTTGTCGCGTGCTCGAGGCAGATGTGTACGGTACGAACAGTCAGTTTTTTCAGCATTGCGAGTTCCGTGCCTATAGTAACGCTATCGGTTAAGCGTTTCGTTTCTTAGTAACGTTGCTTAGTATTGTTTCTATTGGTCAAATTCAGACGAAGACAAATTTCGGTATTCCAAGAGACCAAATTTTGGGGCTAGCCAACACAAACTAGGAAATCATCACTGAGTTGACCATACTCAAATTAAATAGGCACCAATGTTGGTCGAATTTTGACGTACTCAAATTTAACGGCTCAAGGTGCCAAGTTTGAGGGCTGGTCTACACAAGTTACGAGGTCACCATTGAGTTAATTGGCGATACTCAAATTAGATTATATGCCAGTTTTGGTCAAACTTGGACGAAGTCAAATTTTGGGGGTCAAGAGACCAAATTTTGGGGATGACCTACACAAATTAGGAAGTCACCATTAAGTTGGTCATACTCAAATTAGGTTAGAAACCATGTTTGGTCAAATTCCGATGAGGTCAATTTCGATGGTCGAGGAAGGGTCACATTTCGAGATTGAGCGACTTAAATTTGCCAGCCACCAGTGAGTTCACCGTACTAAAATTAGATCAGACGTGGTCAAATTCAGAAGTCTATTTCTGGTGTCCATGGACGTAAAATTCTGGAGGTGGGCCACCTACGTTTAGTGGCCATTGAGTTGGCCGTACTTAAATTAGGTTAGACACCAATTTTGGTCAAATTCGCTAAAGTCGATTTCGGTGGACCAGGGGGTCAAATTTTGGGATTGAGCCACTTAGATTTGTTTTGATTTGTTTGAAGGGTTTAATGTCCCAAAGCAACTCGGGCTATGAGAGGCGTCGTATTGAAGGGCTCCAAAAATTTCGACCACCTGGGGTTCTTTAACGTGCACTGACATCGCACAGCACACGGGCGCCTAGCTTTTAACCTCCATCGAAAAGCGGCTGCCTCGGCCAGGATTCGATCCCGCATCCTTGTGCATAGCAATCGAGCGCCGTAACCATTGTGCCACTACTGCTAGCCTACTTAAATTTGGAAGTCATCAAGAAGCTGGCCATATAAAATTAGGTTACGGACACCAATTCTGATCAAATTCGGACGAGGTCAAATTCTATAAATTGAGGGGGGAAGGGGGGGAGGGGGGGCAGACTTCTGAGGCGGCCCATTCCGATCTGGAGTTCACCACTGAACTGGTCATGTTTTGTCAAGCAAATTCCGCCGAGGTCAAATTCTGAAGTTTCAAGAGGCCAAATTTTGGGGTTTTCCAGTCTCAATTTGAAGGTCACCACTGAGTTGGCCGTACTCGAATTAGGTTAGACATCTATTTGGTTCTCTCAACTTATTACCATGCATATGGCCAGGAGACCACCGAAGGGTCACAGGGTGTAGCTGCAATTGCATGAGTGTAGCATCTAGGGTAATTTACCTGCTCATTACTATACGATTCTATGGCCAGGAGTTCGCCGAACGGTGACAGGGCGTTGCCGCGGCTGAAACAGCAGCTTTTCAGCCACGCTCGGGCGGAGATCGAACGGGAATGTTCTGCGATGAGCAGCTCTGATGGCCTCCTGACAGTTTGCAGGCTACATAAGGCAAGGAATGTGGAAGTGAATTAAAAGATTGAATTGCAAGGATCATTCATTACGGGTTTCCAGCTAGAGTGGTTCTGAGCACGGACCACTAACGAAGCTGATCGAATGAAGTGATGATGAGTGGCAAATTAATGGGCTGCGAGAGACGCCGTAGGCTATGGGTAAATTTTGGCTAAATGGGGATTGTTAGTATGCACTGACATCGCACATTGTATGATCACGTTGCATTTCGCCTCCATTGAAACGTGACCGCCCGCGGCCGGGACATAAAGCGTCCTTGGGGTGAGCAGCCAAGCGCCGTGGCCGCTGAGCCATGGCAAAAGAGGCATTTATCTTTGTCACAAATTTGCAGAGAAAATCGAAAGGCAAGCTTTAGCTTTTTGAAGCTTTTTACTGTTTACAATATGTAGCAAAGCACTGTAAGTGGTATGCGAATATGTCTACTTAGGAACCGCAGATCCACACCATGAAAGGGAAATAAATAGGAGAGTAAGATTGGGGTAGAGCGCATTTGGAAAGTATTCGCAGATTATGACTAGCAGCTTACCGGTATCGCTCAAGAGGAAGGTATACAACAGTTGCATCTTACCTGTACTCACCTATGGAGCTGAAATGGGGAGGCTAACCAAAAGGGTTCTACTTAAGTTGAGGACAACCCAGAGGGCTATGGAACGAAAAATGGTAGGGGTAACATTGATAGATAGGAAGCGTGCAGAGTGGGTCAGAGAAATAACTCAAGTTACCGACACTATAGTGGAAATTAAGAAGAAATGGACATGGGCCAGGACATGTAGTGCGAAGAGGGGATAACCGATGGTCGCTTAGGGTAATAAGGGAAGGAAAACGTAGCAGGGGACGGCAGAAAGTTAGGTGGGTGGATGAGGTTAAGAAGTTCGCGGGGGTCAAGTGGATGCAGCTAGCACAGAACCGGGTTAATTGGAGAAATATGGGAAAGGCCTTCGCCCTGCAGTGGGTATGGTCAGGCTGATGATGATGGCGGTGCCTAGGCCTTCTAGTTGTTTCGAGCCTTGCGATTAGGTTTTGCACGCAACTCAGACTAGCTGCACAAAGTACCCCAACGGCTAATGTTTGCTAACTGGTAACGTGCAGCTTCTCGCATACGAGTGGCACTAACAAAATTTTAATAGCTGATTTTGAATTTGGGTAAATTAGTTGGAACAATGTGAGGCAACGACTTTTTTCTTTGAGGCTATCGCAATTTGCGCATTAAATAGTCAATCCGTTGCAATTCTCTCCCTCCAAGGCGTTGGAGTTGAGCTGAATGATTGGCTGCAAATAATTTCACTAGGGCGAAGCAAGAGTTACCTCGTCATGAATGCTAGCTGTAAATGTTTGACCGTTGTCGTTGAAGTCGTTTCTAGCTTAAAAAGCTACAGCGTGTTCTTTCAGAATTCTGTGCCTGGCATCGCTCCCTTAACCAACTTACACGTGTACCGATGTGACGTCCCCTAAAAGCTACGCTAGGAATCCTGCTTACGTGTCGAGGTTTCCACCTAGTCTGTTTGTTTGTTTCCATTTTTTCGGTATGGTGGAGGTCATCTGTTCGCGCTATCTTCACAGCAATGTGTCGCATCCGTCTCGCTCCATCCGGATTGCGTGAGTCATTCCTTTTGTGATTAATCAGGTCGCAGGAATGAGCCAGCACGTTGATGCTGCAACAGAGAGATTAATGAGAGCAGTTGCGCGATGGTGACAAATATGTATTTCCCATTGCTATAGGTTTTTATTGCTTTTCTCCGACTGAAAATCTTTTTTAAACAGAGCCGGGGTCAGCAACCAGCGCATTAGGCTCATGCCGTGAAGCTTCGGAATTAGAGACAGGCACTTCTGCTATTTATTGCGCGAGTGCGCACGATGACATTGATGCGTAACTGCAGTTCTATCATTCGCGTACATGGAAGCTGGGTCAAAGCAGCCGTCGCTATAAACGAACGTCTTCACCTCCCATATAGAGGTGGCATTATCGCTTCATTCCAGTCCGACACATAGGCCGTCGGACACAAACTGAAAATCGAAAAACAAAATTGCAGCTGCCACGAAAGACGGCACATGGATACGACGCGACGCGAGGCTCTGCCTTGTTGGCCGTTGCTGTCTTTGTCCCACGAACCAAATGTTTTTCGGCATCTTTAAAAAATAAATTCTCGACATCGATGAATATACTTTAGTCAGTATATAGGTTTTAATTGCTGATTCAGATGCTTTGAAGGCAACAGGAAAATTTGAGGACCACTAGCCGCAGTTTTTTAGGGTATGACGCGACCGCGTTAACGGCTCCTGTTAGCAGCACCCTTTGCAGATCCTGCCTGTTTCGTGAGCGTGAGCTTCGCTTCCCTCGTAAACGCCACTCCCTTAAATCGTGCCTCTATTAAGCTGAAAGCCTTTCAAAAAAGCTCATGGAACGAAATCCCGTGCGCGAGAGTTGTACGCGAGATTTGTCATATTCCGCGAGATGTGTTCTTGCCTAGCGTTCCTGCCATCTGCAGCGCAAAGGAACGTCACGCGACAGGAACGATGGTGTACCGTCCAAACTCACAGTTGCCGGAGAAAGTACGTCACACTGCTCCTTTCCTTTCTTGTAAACCAATTACGATTACATGTAGCACTGCAACGAATGCCGACAAGAGGCAAACGATGGGAGGCAAATGATAGGAGATGAAGGGTAGTCCCTCGCTATTCTTCTCTTAAGAGACATTTAAGAGACCATCGAATTTTATTTCACATATACTCCTTAGCATACAGTCGACAGGTAGCACATTCTGTGAAAGACCCAACGGCATAGCGCGCCAAGCACCCTTCGGTGAGCTGCACCACGCCTCTAAAACTTCCAAGTATACGCATTTGAGTGGTCACCACCGCCATATCTCCTACGACCGAGCCCTCGTTCGGTCCCCTTCTCGCCGCGTTGGTCTCTCTGAGATGTGCACCTGCAGTAGCCCTTTCCACGTGTTATGCTGAGCCGCCAATGTCACTTATGGACCTGCTGCTATTGAGCCCGCGTCCTCGTCCACTATCCCCGCCACTGACATTGTACATGTTTCCCGCCTAAAGCCATACCAAGTCGCTCCTTTGCCAGTCTAACCCCGGGGGTCATGTTACGAGAGAGAGAGAAACTTTATCGAGAGGACAAAAACGAAGTGTTCCCTCTCTGTCCTCCGTAGGAGGAAGGCATAGACGACTACAAAGAACTGTCCCTTCGTGGTGTTCGCCGCTGTGTCGCTTGCGACTGTACTGTAAATATCTGTGATGATTACGTAAGCCTTCATGTAACAATATGAATCCCCGCTTTAACCAAGCCATACTAACGTACCTGCGTTGGGATAGCTGACTATATATGGGATACAAGGGTGCCAGGTTCGATTCCCTTCTCGACAGGAACTACTTGACTTGGCACCTTCTGCCAAGTCGGCCTTGTCATGTGGCATCGTAACCTCGCACAACCTGCGACCTGCCAGGAGCATGTCCATCATTTCTCCCTCATAGCGCCGCCGCCGGATTTTCTGCACAGCCGGGCTCTTAACGCTTACGATTTAAATTACATCAAAGGGGAAAAAATAGCACTGGCTCAGCTTGGGTAGACCTGAGATCGAGCGTTAGCTCTTCGTGGTTATCCTGTATGTTTCCCTTTCGCTGGCGTCACCTGTGCTGGCCTGAGCGAAGGTTTCTGTAGCGTGCTTCGCGTGCCCCTGTCCGCTCCCGGCTATCTGCGAGCCGCGTTCGTCGTTGTCCTGGAGTTTCCCTCCCTCTCTCTACTGGCTTGCTACTGCTTTGCCAATTTGTTCACTCGGCTAACTATATCTGCTCGGTGATTTGCCCACCATTTGTTTAGCAGCCCTGCAAACTTCTCGATCCGACGTACTCGGCTCCTGATTCATGAGTGCGAGGTATAGGAGCTCGGCAGCCTCTCTACACAAAATGATCACGCGGCCTTGTGACGTTAGCGTACGGTTCTCGCGGCTACCGTGTTATCCAGTTAGCGGTCGCAAACGACCATCCGACATAGCTGTACAGCACCGCTTTCAGCAATCCGTACTAACGTGCTAGCGTCGCATAGAATTATCATGTCTGCTCGGAATGCACGAGCCCTGGAAGCTTCTATAGCGGATATAAAAAGAACTGCAGAAGCCTCGTACGCTTACCAATAGGCCGGCGTGAAGCGGGTGGCGGCCATCTTGTGGTAGGCAAAAAGGAGGTGGCAGCAGCCGATGCAGCCTTCCAGCACTGTTTCGACTATTTCTAGTTCATAAGATAAAACCCGCAAAGAAAACAAATATTAAATGAGAGCTTATAGAGCTCATAGCAGTAGTAGTGGTAGTAGTAGTAGTATTAGTAGTAGTAGTAGTAGTAGTAGTAGTAGTAGTAGTAGTAGTAGTA
>JAJIZL010028985.1:5055-39416 GCA_023969395.1 Amblyomma maculatum
ATATGTATATGCAGCATTTAGATGAAACTGTAGCGTCTACAAGGTTTTTCAGACTGCGAAGTTCAAAACCGAATTACCCCCACCCCTTTCTATGAAGAAAGGTGGCTATGCGAAGGCTTTTGAAGCACGCGGCGAGGAGGTAGGCTGACGCCACACCCAACTTCGCCGATGTCTGCCAGTGGGCTTAAAAGCTACCACTTCCTATTAAAGAGGCGAATGGCCAACCCAAGTAAACATTATGTCTGCAGTCTATATTACTTCCATCGTAGGATATTATACTACGTCATCATCACCAGCGGCCGAACTATACTACTACAGGGCAAAGGCCTCTCACATAATCATTCAACTAACCCGTTTCTGTGCTAACTGCATCCACTTCACCCATTAGAACTCCTTAACCTCGTCCTCAAACCTAAATTCCTTCTACGCTTTCCTTTTCTTGTAATCCAGTTTTTTACTCTAAGCGACCATTGGTTATCCTCTCTTCACATATGTCCTGCCAATGCCTATTTCTTCCTCTTTATTTCCACTATAATGCTAGTAACATGTGTTATTTCTCTGACCAACTCTGCATGCTTTCTATCTCTTAACTTTACCCCTACCATTTTCGTTCCATGTCACTATGCGTTGCCTTCAACTTAACTACAACCCTTTTCGTTAGCCTCCACGTTTCAGCCCCAGAGGAGGGTACAGGTAACATGCAACTGTTGTATATTTTTTCATGTGCGATACCGGTTAGCTGCTAGGCATACACTGGGATTACCTGCTAAATGCATTCCATTGCAATCTTAATCTCCTTGTTTTTTCCCTTTCATGAACCGGATCTGCGGTCACTACCTGTGCTAAGTAGACATATTCACCTACTTCTCCCAGTGCTTCGCTACCTAACGTAAACTGCTCTTTCGTCCTATGCTATTCCAAATATACTACAGTACCTTTCAAAAGTGCATATAAAATAGTAACACTCCGAGAGGACTTCATTTGCAATGCTGGAGAGGAAACTAAAATAATTGAACGAGCGCTTATTAGCTTCTATGCGTCAAATCCTTATATGTGTGCACTTGCCATTGAGTCCGATGCGTTGGAGGTAATGAATATTATGGGTGATTTATAACTGCAGGAAAAAGCGACATTTATTCCATTTCTTTCAAAACCTTTGCTGGCTCTCAATACCAGTGAAAAGATTTTCCTGTACATGAGGAGCTCACACAAAATGTATAGCAAAAGTCAGATCTGCACAAGGATAAGAGTGTACGCCAGATTTGAAAACGACACGTATTTCCTTGAAGTAAAATATAACCTTCAAGCATACCTGTACAGACAGAAACTGAAGTAGTAAGTAGAAATCCTGTAACCTTTTTGATAATATGGAAACGCTTTCAAACATAGCAACACACGGCGGCTACAATTCGGCAGCAAAAGAATCTTCATTCAAAAAACGTCCTCAATAAATTCCATTACTTCACTGACATATCTGCCCTTCCCTTCGCACCTGAGTTCCTTAAACGCTAGGCAGTAGACTATCAGATAACTAGGAACAACTTTTCCAGATTAGTGGCCCAAAATCTTCCTTTTTGGTCACTAAGCTGGGAAGACGCTAAAGCTTCAATAATTAAATAACCGTATAGCCTGATGGGTCCGATGACATCTGCCACCCTAGGCCTACTGAACGCATAAGATGTGTAACATCTATTGCGGACGCTGTCTTATCAACAATTGTGATCATTATTACTACATCCTATGAACTTTTGAAAGACTGCACAACATTTATCTAGTCAATAGCAGTCGTTAGAAGAAAACGTAAAATTATGCCTGCATACCTAATTTGCGGTTGACCGCAGCCACGAGTGCCTGCTCTTGAGAATTACATTATTCATTCAAGCATGGCACCTCTGAAATTTAGACTGTCTCTTCCCTAGATTACCAATTTCTTCACCATAAGAAAGTACTAGTTATATGAAGCTTTTTTCATGCTTTTTTTAAAGAATATTGGCCAGATACCTAGTTTTAGTATAGTGATAAAAATATTCTGCAAATTCATTATTTAAGAGTACGAATTTCCTTATAACTTCTAATGTTTCACCAACTGTTAGAAACTGTGTTGCGTTTCCAGGGAAATTGAAGCCTAAACTGTCTCCTCGCGTTTTTCTAATTTATATGGCGAGGTCATGGCTATGAGTTAACGTGTCTCTCAAATTTCAATACAAAGGCTTTGTCGAAATGCAGAATGTCAATGCACAGTCTCGAAGTTTTATAACCACCTTTTAATATGCTGTTCTTGATATGCCCGGTGAATATCAAAAAGCCCTCAATAAGGTCTACCGATTCTGATGTTTCTTTGATATCTAAGGTGACCTTGGTTTTGTTGCCGAACAATTTACTAAGTGACTTTCGGCAGACGGCAGCAATATCGTTAGCACCTAATGTATTGATACATTCGCTGCCCCTTATTTTCAGCAAGACATTATTTGAGTTCTTGCTAAATTCCGATTCACTCTGGGCGATCGGGTAAAAACCCCTATTGGGTGTCTAGCTCTTCCTGTAGAACCTACTGTCCGCGTCCTCCTGCAACATTTCAAAAGCTAAAAACATAAATAATTTAAGTTACCTTATTTTTCAGCTATCACTGATTTCGTGTTTTTTACTGTATGTTTTGCTGGCAGATCGCTCCAATGCTCTAAACTGCTACCTTTTTCATTAGTAGTGATTGCATCCTTTACTACGAAGGTCTGCGTAAGGATTCACTGCTTTTACCAACAAAAGTAACCTTAGCGAAAAAGCTGTATGAGTGACAATAAACTCCTAAACATTTTTCATGCTAAACTCATAAAACTCGGTACAAATCTCATATCATCTCATACAAATATCTTTGACCGAATGAGAAATATATGAGATTGTACGAGTTTAGTATGAGAAATCTGTATGAAGCTATTCTGACTCGTACGCTTTTTTTCTACGGAACTCGGTTACACTACTTATTTCGCAACCCATACGTCAACTTTCCTAGATTTAGCTTTCTACTAGCCATTTTCCTACTCAAGAGGGCCTTCAGGGCATGTTCAATTCAGTCCATGTCGTTCTTGCTTTAGTCGGCATACTTGCACTCGTTTCGTGTGATGCCCTTGCAAGCGTGATTTTCCCACTTGAGTTAGTAAAGTTCTTAGTGGCAATTCTTGATAACATTTTCTTTCTTCTGAGATTGTTTTAGGTTTTCATTTATGTCTAAATATTCGGTTTGACTGATCGTAGAAATACAGGCCATTATGAATGTACGTGTTGCGGAAACCAGTGAAGTTTATTTGTCGATGGTTTTGGTTCTCGCTCGCTCGGCGAATGGTGAGAAATGACCATTTGAAAGACTCCGGGATTCGGCTTGGCTGGTAAGAAAGTTTAGACGAGTAGATATTGACATATAAATTTCGGTCACGCACCGAATAAAATAGAAAATACATGAAGTTTTGGCAACAATTCGGTACCCTGATTCACAATGCTTATTTCCGAAGCATCACTTTTATTTTTGCAATTGGTCAAGAACAACATTTTTAATTTAATAATCTGTCCGTTTTTATCGATCCTTCTTTTATGTCAGGAAGGTTTTCGCGTTGGCAATAAAGTTGTAATGTGGCAATAAAGATAGTGCTGCCTCCCCTCTAACACAAGGATACTAACACAGTGAGTGAAAGAATCTCAGAAACAGCAGGCTCACAAAGCAAAAATCCTATATTTTGAGCTTGAAGTTACCTGTTGTCGTCGATTGGACCGAACTGCTTAAAATTGTCAGGGCAGTGTTTTCACCGAAATAGTGAACAAATACATGAAAACAGCAACATCATGGGATAGGCTCCGAACTATGAGCATCTTATCCAACATGTTGATTAACAAACCATGACCCTAGTGGGTGTAGACTTTTAACCAAAAAAGGGACAAAACTGTAGGAGACCAAAGCTGAACATTTACAGCATTCGGTAGAAGCAGTGTAGCAGTGTATAGCGCCCGCTGACGCTATAAAGCGGAGGCGCTGAGATCAGCGTTACCAGCCGTGTTAGAGGGAAGTAAAGATGTACAGCGCGAGCTCGGCACCGGCTGTTCAGAACAAGAAGCCTGCCACGCTGGTCATTTTGCTCTGGTGCTCAGCTGCGACCCTGCAAATTTGCAACAGTGGTGACTCCAGCCTAAGAAATGACAGACCCCAGCAACCTACCGCCCTCAGGCGACCTTCCGCCTGACGCTGCCTTGCGCCAACGGGACGTCGCGGCTCTCCAGCTCCGGCTACCAACATTCTGGCCCAAGTTTCCGCAGATCTGGTTCGCCTAAGTGGAAGCCATCTTCCATCTGCACCACATCACCTCGGAGGCATCTCGGTTTCGTCCTTTACTTTCCAACCTGCCTCCTGAAGTGGCTGAAGAGGTGGCGGACATTATTTCTCGACCCTTCGGCGATACCCCGTACCAGTGACTAAACCAGGGCCTTCTGGACCTCACCACGGCGTCGGAGAGTGCGCGCCTCCAGCAGCTGCTCACCTACGAAGAGCTTGGAGACCGTCGCCCCTCCCCGCTACTCACTAGCATGCGGCAGCTCCTGGGCGAAAGCAACGCCGAATCTAATGGCGCACTGTTGAAGCAGCTCTTCATTCGACGCTTGCCGCAGACGACTCGCCTCATCTTGGCTACTGCGGGGGATTTGACCCTTTACCGCCTCACCCAGCTCGCTGATCGAGTCCACGACGCGACTTCACCTTCCATCGTTGCCCTCTCTTCTCCACCGGAGACCTCCGTCATTTCAGGGTTAGAAGCCCGAATCGATCAGCTGGCCGCTTCTATTGATGCTCTTCGGACGTCCTCTCATGCCCAGCACCGTTTCTCCTCTAAACCTCGCCGCCGTTTGTCTTCGCCGAGCGGTCCGCACTCGTCCAGTCCTCGCAGTCCGCGTCTCTGCTGGTATCACCGAACTTTCCAGCACTGTGCCCGCCAGTGCACTCCACCATGCAACTGGTCGGGAAACGCGGAGCGAGATCACTGACGGCGGCGTGCGACCTCGCTCTTCAACCTGGCCGCCTTTTCGTCATCATGGATCGCATTTCTAGCCTGCGCTTCTCGTCAACACTGGTGCCGAAGTCAGCGTACTGCCCTCCTCCAAGGCCGACCGCGCTTCCAAGTCACATGGACCTATTCTCCGTGCGGCCAACTCAACCTCCATCGCAACTTATGGTATCCGATTCCTCACTCTGAACATTGGCCTGCGGCACAGATTTAGATGGGTCTTCATCGTCACTGATGTACATCAACCCAACCTCGGATCCGACTTCCTGACGCATTTTGATCTGCACGTCAGCATGCGTCGCCATCGTCTCATCGACAGCAAGACGCGCCTTTCCATCACTGGCGTTATATCGGCTGTCGCTTCCGCTGGCATCCGAACTCTGATTCCGTCATGCCCGTACGCCCAAGTCCTCGCAGACTTTCCCGAGGTCACGAGGCCTTGTAATCTCCATCAGCCACCCAAGCACGGTATAACCCACCACATTGTCACGCGTGGTCCACCTGTCGCAGCTCGTCCGCGCCGCGTCTTCGGTGAGCGTCTGGCTATTGCAAAACGGGAATTCGACAATATGTTCCAGTTGGGTATTATTCGACCTTCATCCAGCGCTTGGGCCTCACCACTCCATCTGGTACCCAAGAAAGAACCTGATGACTGGCGTCCTTGCGGCGACTACCGGGCCCTCAACGGTCACACGGCCCATGGCAGCTATCTATCCCTTCCACACATTCAAGACTAGACTGGACATCTAGAAACCTGCAAGATCTTTAGTAAAGTGGACCTTGTCAAGGCGTACCACCAAATCCCTGTTGAGCCGGCCGATATTCCGAAGCGCGTGTCCTGTGTCTTCTTCTCTTGTGTGCGTCTTCCCGTGCGCTTCATCTTCAGTCAAATTCCGAAGACGGCCATCACTACACACTTCGGACTGTTTGAGGACGAGCGCATGCCATTTCGGCTACGCAACGCAGCTCAAAATTTTCAAAGTTCACTGCTGAAGTGACGCGTGGACTCCCGGCGGTATTTGCCTACATCGACGACATACTCGTCGCGAGTCGTCCTCCACAGGATCACGAGCTTCACCTCTGGGATCTCTTTCATCGCCTCCAAGAGTTTCGTTTGGTCGTCAATGCACAGAACTGTGTTTTCGGCTCTTCGGAGCTCGAGTTCTTGGGCCACCACATCTTGGCGCTGGGAATTCGTGCATTGCCTCCTCACGTCCAGGCTGTTAGGGCTTTTCAGCACCAACTACCCTACGCAAGCTCCGTGAGTTCCTGGGCTTTGTGAATTTTTCACGGTGGTTTATTCCGCACTGCGCCAAATTTCTTCACACCCTGACTGACCTTCTCCGCACAAACACGTCCTCATACTCCGCGATTTCCTGGTCTTCCGAACCTCAGGTCGCTTTCATAGCTGAAAAAAAGAAGCCCTCACCGATTCAGTCGCCCTCATTCAGCTTAGGACTTCTGCGCCCACTCGCATCATGGTAGATGCTTCTAGCGTGGCCACTGGTGCGGTTCTCCAGCAGCAGATCGACTCCGAGTGGCACCCACTGGGAATCTCTCGGAAGCTCCAGCCTGCCTAGACTCACTACAGCGTATTTGGCCGTGAGCTGCTTGCCATCTATACCACCATCCAGCACTAAAGCCACTTCTTGGAGGGTCAGCCATTTTATGTTCTCACGGACCATAAGCCTCTGGTGTATGTGTTCCGTACGAACGTTTCTAAGTACGTCGCCCGTGAACTTCGTTAGCTGGCTTACATATCGGATTTCACAGCCAATATTCGGCATATCGAAGGCGCCAACAACGAGGCAGCTGACGCACTTTAAAGCATTACCGCCATCGGCGTGTCATCGCCTGCTCTGGACTGACAATCTCTCGCCCGGGCGCAGCGTGAAGACCCCGAGCTGCAAGCCCTACGTGCCCACCCCTGAGCCTTCCGTCTGCCGCTCGTACCTCATCCGTTTGTACCCGGATCGCTCTGGTGCGGCATATCATCGGCGCTACCGCGACCACTCATCTCGGAGGCATTTCGTCGTGTCATTTTCCGTTCACTCCACAACATCTGCCATTCTAGCATTGGAGCCACGCAGCGCCTCGTTACCCAGCGGTACGTCTGGCCGAACATTACCACCGACGTTCGCCAGTGGGCCCGCTCGTACCTTGCTTGCCAGTCCGCCAAAGTGACACGCCATACCAAGACTCCCCCTCAGCCTTTCCTGCCGCCTGGATCGCGCTTTGACCCTATTCATCTTGACCTCGTTAGACCGCTTCCCCCTTCGCAGGGCTACAAGTATATTCTGATGAAAGTGGACCGGTTCACGCGTTGGACCGAAGCAGTAACAATTGCGGACATTACTGCACAAACAGTTGCCAGAGCTTTCGTTTCAGCGTGGGTTTCCTGCTTCGGCTGCACCGGCACTGTTATCACGCATCGGGGCCGCCATTTCGAATGTGCCCTCTTAATTTCGCTTACATGGCTTCTCGGCACTAAACACAGCTGCACCACATCATACCATTTCTGTGCCAACGGCGCGGTAGAGCAGCTCCATCGCCAGCTCAAGGCTGCCCACACTGCGTGCCTGGAGCGCGAGCACTGGGTTGACCACCTCCCTATGGTGCTCCTAGACCTACATGCCGTCCTGCGCCGTGATCTTGGCTCTTCGGCGGCCGAGCGCGTCTTCGGTACATCCCTGTGGCTTCCCGGAGACTTGTTCGTACCTTCGGTGCCCTCGTCCCAGCCCTTACATTACCTTCATCGACTACAAGACGGTCTTCAGCATCTGCGCCCAGTGCCGCCTCGGTCATCTGCCCAGCAAGTCTTCGTGCACTCAGACCTTGCTTCCTCGACGCATATGTTTCTCAAGCGAGACGCCGTAAAGGCGCCTCTTACCCCCTCATACGACTGCCCGTACCGCGTCCTCAACAGGACGACAAAGTCAGCGACAATCCTGCTGCATGGTCGGGAAGAGGTCGTCTCTCTAGATCGCCTCAAACCTGTGTACCTCGAAACACCTCCCAAGGAGCTCCCCTCAAATGTTCCCGGCTTATTTGCAGACCTGCTTGCTTCCGTGGCACCCCCATCTCTGCCTCGTCGGCGCGTACATTTCACCGTACCGTCTAGGCGGGGGACCCTATAGCGCCCGCCGACGCTATAAAGCGTTGGCGCTGAGATAGGCGTTACCAGCCGTGTTACAGGAAAATAAAGATGTGCAGCGCGTGCTCGGAGCGCAAGCTCGGCACGGGCTTTTCAGAATGAGAAGCCTGCCACGCTGGTAATCTTACTCTGGTGCTCCGCTGCAACCCTGCAAATTCGCAACTGTATAAAGTGTAGGACAGCAGTGTAGAGGAATTGCACCGACAACCATCCGTTTAGCTGTTTGCTCAAGCTTCCGGTTAAGCCATATTCACAATATATGCTGTCTCCGCACATTGCTCTTAAACTCTCTTAAACGCCGTTTCGCCTCCTTTTTTTGCCGTCTGGTTAACACTCGACGCAGCTCACCGAAATTTGTACCAGATAAAAAGCTGCTAAGGCTCTGGTGCAAGCCACCCGTTACCCCGGCAGACCTCTGATGCGGACCGCTGAGCACTAATTTTTCTTTGGGCAGACGTAGTCGCCACAAGCCATGATCCCCGCTATTTCCCGAGAAGATTATGAGGTGATAGGAGAGGCGCGGTCGAGCTTTTGCTGCATACCTGAGGCAATATAGCGAGTGCTAGGTGAAATTGTAAACCGCTCCGTTATACTTCCGCCTCTGCACTGGTTTGTCAGCCACGCGGTGTGCGAGCCGACCTGCAAATTGTCTGAGATGAGCTTTCCTCTTTCGCCCCGCGCAAGGGATTGTCGCTGCTGTTGCGTCTATGTGCTAAAGGTGTGGGGGGAAAAGAAAAAAGGATAAACTTAAAAGTTTTGAAGCGAGTGGATTCTTTTATCAGATAGTGTTTCAATGCCCCAGATCCCCGCACCATAATTAGAGTACTGTCGGCATTATGAGGCATTGCATATACAGGGTGGCGAATTTTTATACCACTCCCACTTTCCTGGAACCAATCTCTAGGTAAATATTCGCCCATTTATGTAATTGCAGATCTGTTGAGGGAATAGGGGAAAGGTGTAAAGACTCGCCGCACTGTATACGTAATGTCTCGTGACATCGAGAAGGCCGGAATTATGGAGAAGGCTATATTATTTTGAAGAGGGGTGTATTGGGTTCTACGGAGGACTTAAGGCCACGAACGGTGGTGCAAGGTGATCGTGTTGGAAAGCACAGTATCTGGTTCGAGCCAGGGAGCGTGATTTCAAGTACGCGCGGCAGCTCACGGAATAACCCAGAAGCTTTCATCGTCGTTTGTATCGGCGCAGTGTCATCTTCTTTACAATAACCCCAGCGGAATGAGGGAGCCATCCTGGCGACTCAAGGCTAGGGGATGACAATGGTATTGTAGAGTGGTTTTATGCGACTGACATTAACTTCTAGCACGCGACAACGGTGATTAGCAGGAGGCATGAGCGACTCCATGATACAGTTTACGGGAGATTTACACTCCAATACACGGTATGAACCCTCATATTTTGCTGATAATTTTGAACTAGCTGTAGCAGGCAGCCAAACGAGCATGTTTGTAGGAATGACAGAAGCGGGCCCACCATTATCGCTCTCTCTTCGGCGATGATCTTGAAAGTCAGACGTATATGAGCAAGCCAGCTGGCGACAGCGCTCCACATCACGGGCAACAGCGGGAAGAGATGTGATGTTTACTTTGAGCTGTCTGAATGGTAGGGAATCAAGGTGTGTAGCGACAGGAAGGCTCGCGACCGTGTAACAGAAAAAGCTGGGAAAAGCAAGGTATTGCCTTAGTCGCAGTATTATAGGCATAAGTGACGTGCGGAAGCACATGGTCCCGATTAGACGCATCAGAAAAAACCTACATGGCGAGCATCACGCCACGCGTTCGGCTAAATCTTTCTGTGAGGCCGTTGGATTGAGAGTGGTATTATGTGGTGGTTCGATGTATTGTGTGGGAAACATCCAACAGCTCTTGGATCATTTTGGCTAAAAGGAGGCGGCCATGATAGCTCAGACGTTCGCGAGTGCAGAAGGAATGTGAGGAATAAAGGAGGCGAAGTCGCGAGCACTAGCCGTAGGTAGGACTACAGTCTCCATGTAGGGAGTGAGGCGGTTCACAGTGACGATCACCCAGAGGTTGCTTGAGTTTGATGATGGCAGGGGGAAATATATACAAATCGGCGCATGATCGTAGGGTCGAGCTGGACAAGTCAAAAGCCGTAACGGACCGGAGGATGACTTCCTAGATGACTTCCGGCGATGACAAGCAGGGCAGGAGCGAATATAACGTCAAGGTATACTGCGCACACACAAAACAAGGACGAGAAAGGTACACAGCAAGCGGTCCTTGTTTTGTGTTTGCGCAGTAAACCTTGAATGTATGTCTGACCGACTAGCCCAACAACGCACTCTTTTAAGCGAATTTAACGATGGTCAAAATTTTACATCTTTCGAAGTAGTACCGCTGGTGCAGACGCTCGTATGTTCTCAACAAGTCAGCATGCATGCTTTGCGCGTCGGCATAGAAATGGTCACAAAAATCTGAGCGGAGGTAGTGGGGAATACATTAGTGGCCATCTGGACTCTAGCTTCTATACAGCAGACCGGCGTGAACCTTAAAATAGGGGGCTTGACGGCCAAGGGCTCACAGAAACGAAGACAGTGGACTGAATGAGGACGACGAGGAGCGACGATATGGAGGGATCCCGGCGTTGTTCAAAAAGCAGTCCCAGAGAGGTAAGGGTTCGGATATTGATTTAGCGGGTACAGGAGAAGGCAGCGGCAAACGCGTCAAGGCCTTAGCGTCGGAGTGTGCGTGTTGACCGATAAATGACATCAACGTGGAAGCTTTGAAGACGAAAGGTCCAGTGGTCGAGGCGTCCAGGACGTCAAAGAGCAGAGGGCATGGTTATCTGTGTTATATATTCGTGCATCAATTTGCAATCAGAACGAAGAGGACGAAGACGAGGTTTGGGATTTGCGCGCGCGAGAGAGAGTGCCATGTTGCACATTGGCAGTCGTGGGGACAGCCGGGAATAAACGTATTCAAAGGCGGCCTTTGCGTTCGCCCTGCTTCTTTTATAATTTATAGTGCCGAAATCCGGGAGGGTAATAAGAGGTCCTCCGTCGATCTTTCCTGGAGGTTGTACGAGGAACAACAACGACCCTCCAGGAAGATACCAGGAGCTCCGCCATCGAACCCCACCGGACTCAGAGAGAGGTCTTCAGCGATACGCCATTGACTTCATCAACCAGCGATGACGTTGATGCGGTGGCCATATAAGTAGACTCGAAACTTTGTTAATAGCCGCACAATTGTAAGGGTGTTTTTTCGTGGCGGTGTGTATATATTAGTCGTTGTTTCGCGCCCGGATAGCTTAAGCAAAAAGATATCTGAAAAAGCCGGGTTTGCATTGATCCTAAACGCGCCAATGCAAACCCGGCAATGCAATGCAATGCCGCTGGCGTCAGTATAAACCTCAGTAGATTCGGAGGGGTCTCAATGGCGGTGAATCGGCGGTTAAGCGAGTAGACGCGGAGCGTAGAGAAAACATTGTCGCTGGTTAGGGTCCAGGTAGACAAGTTGATGGGCCCACTCATCATATTCTTAAGCGATGCAGTGGTGGTTGGGAATTTGAGGACAAAACGAGAAACTTTTAAAGAAGTTGGTTTAGAGAAGTCAGGTACAACATAGGGGGGGGGGGTGCTTGTTCGGAGCAGGACGGACGCCATTCCTAGACACTAAATGACCAAGTTTCGTCAATTTGTGGCGCTAAAGCGACATTTCTGGAGCCTAAATTGGAGGCCAGCACAATTGACATAAGTCAGTATCTTGTGTAAGCGCGCTAGGTGCGTCGGAAAATTGGTTGAAGTACGATGCCGTCCAAATAACAGGGGCAATTGTTTCACTTGAGGCCGCGTAAGATGTTGTCTATCATTCGCTCAAAGGTAGCAGGAGTGTTGCAAAAGCCGAACGGCATAATATTGAACTCAAGCAGTCCATCAGAGGTGGCAAATGTTTCCTTTAGTCAATCATATTCAGCCATGGGCACTCGCTCTGCCGGGAATGCAGATCGAGTGACGAAAAGAGCTCATCTTCTTGTACACAGTGGATGTTGTCGTCAATGGGAGGTGATGGGCTTACGCCTCTTCGGGTAATCTTGCTAAGGCGACGGTATAGTCGACACAAAATCTTATGGAGCCAGCCTCCTTTTCATAAGCACCTCGGGAGGTGACCACGAACTAGATGAAGTCTGAATTACACCGCGTTGTAGCATATCATAGACATGGTCAGCAATAACGCGGCGCTATGAAGGCGACACATAGTAAGAGCGCAGGCGAGAAGGAGCATGATTATCGGTGTCGATGTGGTGAACAACCGTGGTCGCACGGCCTAAGCAACTCTTCTGAGCGTAAAATGAAAACCTGCATTCGTTGAGGAGACCTAGCAGTTTCTCGCGATGATTCCAGTCGAGGTCTCTAGCCACAGAAAATTGTAAAAGATTCAAACAATGTAGATCAGAAGAAGCAGTATTCGACGTGAGGGAGGCTGCGTGAGCACGTAGTACATGCTTTAGGGAATATGCATGCACATCAAATGGCGAGATAAGGTGAGCAGCTTCAACATGGCCAAGGAGTTTGCCACGAAGTAATGGGACCACCTACAGCGGATGAGGCATTTGCTACAACGTCGGCGGCACAAGGTTGATGCCGATTACAGCGAAAAGAAAGAGAACTTGCCGGCGGGAAGCGAGCACTAGAGAAGGCGCAAAAAGAACAGTCGCGTCAAAAGAAGAGGTCAATCACACGAGAACAATCACAACACAGTTGGGCGAAATATCGGTGCTGGCAGCGAAAAAGTTTCCGCAAGCTAGAGACGGCATGTCTTCGAAAACCGCACCACAAAGCACAGAGAAGGCGACATGGGCACGGGCGCTGTAATAATAGCATGATGACTGGAAAAGAAATTCAGCCAAGAATACGTTCATGCGAGCATGAACCAAGCACTCAAAACTGTACATAAATATGCATCCGCGATGATGATGTGTGCTGTGCAAGCAGCAGACGGGCGAGCGGAATCGGGGCTAAAGCTGCGGAGAGTCCAGGATACGCGGTGGTAACTTTATCAAGCGAGCGGCAGAAGCTTTCGCGAATAACCGAAAGAGTAGCACCGGTATCGACAAGCGCAAGCGCATGGACACCGTCAACAGAACCTTCGAAAACGTTCGGAGAAGAAAGGCGATGACTTGTAGAAGAAAAAGACGCACTTCGTTGCCCACTAACAGCAAGTTCTAGTCCGAGTCTTTGGTCAAGCTGCGCGCCGCATTAGTTACAAGGAGCGAACGACAAGGAGGGCGGAAGAGGAGACAGCGAACAGGGCAACTGAATGTGCTAATGGCCTGGTGAAATGTGGAGTGGCGTTGGAGACGTCACCGAAGGTGGGCGCAAGGTGTCGTACGAATAAGTGTAATCAGGCGTAGTGCTTGCAGATCGATAGATATATTGATTTCTTTATTGAAAGGATAGGCAGGAAGGACGGCCGGAATGATTGAAATATGACCTGTTACTCTGCCCTGGGGAAAGGAAAGAGGATCATGATGGGTGATGATGTGGGAGAAGGCATATGAAAAAATATACAGGCATGACAGTTCGCTTTAGAAACGCGAATCGCGTCCAGTGGCGTGCAAAAAACGACAAAGAGCCCGCACCGTCTGGACACCCTTCCCCTTGTCCGTCCAAGCGCCCAGCAGCAGTTCCTCCGACAAAAGGCCTCTAGTCCAAACGCTTCAAGGAAACGGCTAGCACAGTTCTTTCACGCGCACACACTCAGCACTGCAGTAATATATGGTCCACAGTCTCGGCGATGCAACAAGCTGTACATACACGGAAGTCCACCTGTCCAATTAAATGCAATTAACTGCGCGTGAATGCCACGTTTAAACATAGTTTAGGTAACAAGCATGCATGATTCGCGGAATTTCACAGGGAACATAAAATGTTAATATTTGATCGAGCTTTCCTAGACAAAGCCTCTGGCTGTGCCCAGTAAGCTGCGTGGCCTTCTTCATACAGTTCATTAGAAAACACCTCGTATCCGCTCTTGAAAAAAGCACAGCTTTGTGAAGGCCATTACTGAGGGCCCTTTATGCTTAAACCTCTGCCTGTTCATTTCCATGAAGCCCCCAGTGGGCAGGGATCCATTGAAACAGTATTCAGCGGCCTTGCAGTCAGGCAGATGTAAGGAGCTCCATAATGTTTAGTGTCAGAGACTGGTAGGCGGTGTTTCGTAAGAAATTTTAAAGGGTAGGGCGCAGAGTATGGAGACACACGCGGGCGAAATGGCCTGCAATCCCGAAGTAATAGCAGCTAGGCCGGTCATTATTTCGCGAAGGGAATTAGAAAGTCTGCTTTGACCATGACCGTGGAATGTTAGTCGGTGGCGTTATAGTGAGCACGTATGCAAATGGCTGCTACGGCGATGGTCAGACGGTAACTTCAGCATGCATGGGAGGCTTCTGAACTGGCATAGCTCATAGAAACAGGGGAGTAACAAGGGCCCGTAGCCAATCAGGCTGCAACTGGTGTTTCGTATTGTGGAACGGGGTCGACATGAATTGCCGTTGACGCTGGCGGCAGAAAACTAGGAAGTTGGTAGGCATACTCCTGCGTAGTGGTGTGTCGGATCGTAGTGGTAAGCAAATCGGCTGTGGACGACGAATGTAGATCAGACAGAACCCCAAACTGCCGCGAGACCTCGTCCCGCAGGAGATATTTAGCGTAATCTAAAAGGTCCCTCCTCACTGTTTAACCAGGGCACGGCGACGAGTGCAGAGTCTTCGAGGGAGCAACTCGTCCAAACCCTGGCAAAAGTGGTATACTAAATTCACTGTGGTGGGATTTGTTTGCTATAGCATGCAGATTGCATCATCATCAATGCATTTCATTATGTTTTCACCTTTCCTGCCTCATCCATAGATGAGTTGACAGGCTTGCACAGATAAGCATCTTCAATGCAACCAAAATACCACCGTGTTTGGTCGTCCTACTGTATGCAAGCTCCGCGCCGAACAACCCTTGCACGATCGAACGCAGCACTCGGCGAGACATTTACCAGCTACATTGAGAATGTACTCCGCCTATGCAGTCGCGTAAACGCCCAGATGCCCGAGGCACAACAGATCAAGCACATCCTGAAGGGCATCGAATATGACACCTTTCTCATGTTAACATCTCGGGATTTGACAACTGTTGTCAAAGCTACGATGAGTTGCGCAAGCAGCGACTCCTCCCTCGACAGCCTTCTGCGCCTGTGGAATCACTTTATGGCCTGTCCGCTACAACTGAGACCTCATCGCTGCTGCAGGAGCTCAAAGATTTCATCCGAGAGGAATTTGCTCGCCAAATATCACTATTGCCCACAAACTGCGAGTTTTCCCGCAATTTGGCGCCCCTTCGACAGGTCATCGCCGACCTCGTGGCGGACGCCCTTCACCCTCTCCATCCGCCAGCGCCCATTCCTCAGCCCGCACAAGCCATTGAGACCCTCGCATACGCCGACGTCGCTCCACCTGTTGCTCCACCAATGGCATGCGCCCCCACTCCTGTCGAACCGCTGACTTACGCTGCGGTCGCTTCCCGACCACGGCCACCTAGCTACCCTTTGGTGTACGCTACGCCTCCGGCGCCTCTACAGGAATATCTTCAAGCGCCACAGCCTTTCGGTCCGCCTCGACCACAACGCCGCAATCCATGACGAACAAGTGATAACCGTCCCATTTGTTATTCTTGTTGATGTGCTGGCGATATCGGCCTGTACTGCCGAAATCGCACTCCCGATGATTTTCTATCGCGCCGAACATCACCTTCCTGGCACCCAAACCGGAATCAGTACGCATCCGCCGATTCATCTGCAGGTTCCGTTGCTAATGACTGTACTACCTTTTCTACTCGCCGCTCAACCTCGCCGCGGCGCCGCTCCCTATCTCCTCTGCGCCGGTGTCCCATTCTTGCGTAAGAGGAAAACTGAATGCCGCAGTTCTTGAGGTGAGAACTGCGCAACGAGCGAACTGTAAAAGGCCTAACGTATGTCCTGCAAATCTGCTGGAAGTTTCTGTTGAGGGGGTTATAGTACTGGCTCTGGTCGACACCGGCGCTGCTTTTTCTGCCATGGCTGCAAGTATGCCGTCCATTGCGCAAAGTGACGGCACCTATTTCAAGTTTCTCGCTATGCACGGCAAGTGCCCAGCCTGTACAGCCTATAGCGGTGTGCACCGCTCGAGTCATCATTCAAGAAGTTTTGTACACAATAGAGTTCGTAGTTTTGCCTTCCTGCTCTCATGATCTTATCTTGGATTGGGATTTTCTGTTGCGTCATAATGCGGTGATAAAGTGTGACGTGCCGAACTGGAGTTTTTTCCGCTAGACGAACCGTCGCCGGACGTTCCTTTTCCCAAAGTCCTCTTTGCCGAAGATGCTGATTTCCCTGCGTGCTCTTTCGTTCTTGAGCCCACCGCTTGTGCTTTTTCTCGCCGTACTAATGTACTTTTCATCCCATCGCCTATCTTTCCAAGCCGCAAAAATCTTCTCCTGCCGTACGCCGTACTTTCTGTGTCAGCTAGCCTCAACGCGCTCTGTATTTGTAATCCATTTTCATTTCCCGTATCCGGACGTCGCGGTGAATGCCTCGGCACCATCCAGCTCATTGATTCTATTCTCTCTGGTGACGCAACACCCGCTTCACAGCCCGCTGCTTTGGCTGCACTCACACCGCCCGTTCTTGCGCTGGACCAGTCTTCTGCCGACGTTTTCCTCCGCTTTATCGATGCCAGTCTTCCTGAACCTCAACGCTCTGAACTTCTCGGGCTGCTTCATCAGTTCCGTTCGTCAATCGACTCTCACCAGCCTGCTTTGAGCCGCACATCAACTGTTGCCCACCACATTGACACCGGTTCCCATCCTCCTCTGCGTCAGCGCCCCTATCGAGTGTCGGCCACCAAGCGCCGAGTTATTGAAGGCCAAGGTCACGCAATGTTGCATAATGGAGTGATTGAGCCTTCTAATAGTCCGTGGTCCTCCCCTGTTGTCCTAGTGCGGAAGAAAGACGGTTCTATTCACATCTGCGTTAACTACCATCGCCTAAACAAAATCACGAGGAAAGATGTCTACCCTCTTCCGCGTATAGATGATGCACTGGACTGCTTACAAGGTGCTAAACTCTTTTCTTCGCTTGATTTAAAATATGGTTACTGGCAGGTGCCCATGGCTGCGGAAGATCGCCCTAAAACCGCGTTTGTCACCCCCGACGGCCTCTGAATTTACCGTCATGCCGTTCGGTCTCTGCAATGCTCCTGCTACATTCGAGCGTATGATAGATACAATTCTGCGTGGCCTAAAATGGAAGACGTGCCTCTGTTACCTTGACGACATCGACGTGTTCTCGCCGGAATTTGCGACCCACCTTTCTCGACTGAAGCAGGTCTTGACATGTCTTGCGAACGCCGGAATGAAGCTCAACTTGCAGAAGTGTTGTTTCGCTGCTCGTGAGCTGACAACTTTGGGCCACGTTGTGTCCAAAGATGGTATCCGTCCTGATCCCGCCAAACTTCGAGCTGTGAATGCATTCCCGAAACCTACTACCATCAAGCAACTGTTTTTGGGTTTTTGCTCATACTCTCGGCGTTTTATATGGAACTTTGGTTCTATTGTCGCCCCGCTAACAGCTCCTCGGCAATACCTCACACATTTCCCTGTGATCATCAGCATGCGACGACGCCTACAACACCTTGCGCTGCCTCCTCACAGCCCCGCCCATCCGGCGCCATTTTGCCCCCAGGCGCCAACCGAAGTTCACGCAGAAGCAAGTGGCGTCGGCCTCGGAGCTGTGCTTGCTCAGTGCCCCTCTGGCTTCGGTGAGTACGTAGTCGCTTACGCCAGCAGTGCTCTCACCAAAGCCGAAGCTAACTACTCTGTAACGGAAAAGGAGTGCTTGGCCATTGTCTGGGCAATAACAAAGTTTCGCCCTTACCTTTACGGCCGTTCTTTTGACGTAGTCACGGACCATCATGCCTTATGCTGGCTTTCCTCACTCAAGGACCCATCCGGCCGCATCGCACGGTGGGCTCTGTGTTTGTAAATTACGATATCGGCGTTATTTACCGATCTGGTCGTAAACATAAAGACGCCGACGTTTTATCTCGCTCACTGCTTCCAGCCTATCCTGCCAGCCTCTCTCTCTTAGACTCCGTGGCATCTTCGATCGACCTCAGTGACATGTCTGCCGAACAACGGAAGGATCCATGGTTCGCCTCTCTTATTGACTACCTTTTAAGCCAATCGGCGATTTCCCCTTCACGCGCCCTTCGCCGCCAAGCTTCCCACTATGAGATTCGGGATAACCTCCTTTACCGGCGCAACTAGAACTCAAGTGGACGGAAATGGCTCCTCGTGATTCCGCGCCATTTACGGACTCAAATATGTACAGCTTTTCATGCCAATCCAGAGTGCGGACACGCAAGAGTTTTCAAGACGTATACACGAATCCGTCTTCGTTACAATTGGCGCGGTATGTACAACTCAGTTCTCGGGTACGTTCGATCGTGCCTGACGTGCCAACGCCGCAAACCTGCCTCTCCCCATTCGGCTGGTGAGTTACAGCCTCCCACATGCCCGTTTAGACCCTTCGACCGCATTGAAATTGACCTATATGGCCCTCTTCCGTACTCACCCGATGGCAATCGCTGGGTCATTGTAGCCGTCGACCACCTGACGCGATATGCCGAAACCGCCGCGCTCCCAGCTGCAACAGCCCGAGAAGTGGCCGGTTTCTTATTGAAGAACGTTATTCTCCGTCACGGTGCTCCTTGTGAATTGCTCAACGACAGAAGTCGTTGAAGCCCTGCTCGATCAGCGCAAAATCATTCACCGGACTTGCACCGCTTACCATCAGCAAACGAACGGCCTTGTTGAACGATTTAATCGCATCCTCGGCGACACGCTCACGAAGTAAGTCGTATCCAACCACACGAACTGGGACATTGTTCTTCCTTATATCACCTATGCGTACAATGCTGCTAGGCAATCTAGCACGGGTTTCTCTCCGTTCTTTTTGCTTCACGGTTGGCATCCATCTGCTCCCCTTGATACTGTCCTCCACTACATCCCTGATCCATCGGAATACATTAGTGACAGAAGCTGCCAAGTATGCCGATGAATGCCGCCAGATTGCCCACGCGTTTACGACCGACTCTCAGTGGCGCCAAATATATCGCCATGACACCGATCAGGAGAATGCACTACACTTTTAGCCCGGCTCACTTGTTTGGCTATGGGTTCCATCCGGTAGCCCCGGTCTCTCCGCAAAGCTGATCTCAAAGTATCACGGGCCCTACCATGTCGTCGAGCGCACTTCACCAGTGAACTACATTGTTGAGCCGCTTAAGCCACCTTCCGATTTGCGACGCCTTGGCCGCGAGACTGTACATGTGCAACGTCTTAAGCCATTCTAAGATCCAATTGTACCTTTGCCCCCTTAATCGCCAGGATGGCTCCTTTTTCTCTGGGGGGCACTGAGACGAAGAAGATGAGCCCTTTTTGGTGGACGCTGATGAAGAGGAAGCAGTCTGTGGAATTGTGATCGCGCAGATCATCGTGCTGTTATGATCATCGTGCGCTTCCTTGCCGACCTCAACGCCTTCCTCGACGTATAGATTAAAGCTTTTCTTGCATAAGCAATATTTTAAGCTATTTTGGACGTGTCTGTGGACAGCATATTATTATTTAGTTCACCACCAAAAACAAATTTAACTGCTGACTGGTAGCATAGAAAATCCGGCATTGAAAAACATCTAGAAATAGCCACAGAGCCCTCTGACGGTAGCATACTGCAAAAACAGTATTTAGGCATATTGTTAGTATTTGATAATCACTCAAATGTAATGTGAACTGCTGGAGCAGTTCAGGTCGCCGCTCCTTCAACAACAATCAAGCGCCGCCATCAAGGACGATTTTACGATTTAGAAAAAGGTCTCATTAGCAGGGATTCGGAGTATATCTCTATAATTTTGAAATGGTTTTTACTGAGGGTTCAACAGGGAATATAGCCCTCTGTAAGCTGCACGACTAACTGCACAGGAACACAGTCCGTCTAGGCACAAACCAGTGAGCTTGAGCAGCGCAGCGGCACTTCGTTGTTCTCTTCCTTGTGTTTCGTGACATCCGCTCTTCGTTCACTACAATTTTCCCGGGAGCGAAGAGGAGCCGAAGGTCAACGCCAATGCGGTCAAAAGGGCGGGCCGGGCATGGAAGTGGTTGTAAAGGGCCAGAAGCACGAGGTGTGGATGACTTCCGGCACTGACAGGCGATGCAGGAGCGGACGTATTTGCGAATATACCCGTACATGCTGCGCCAATAATAGCCTTGAGAGATCCTTTGAAACGTCTTCACTACACCAGGATGGGCACACTGAGGGTCGGCATGGAAAGAGGTGCAAATTTCATGTCGTAAATGGCGGGGAATGAGGAGAAGCCACCGTCGACCATCAGTCATATAATTGCGGCGGTAGAGAAGACCGTCTCGTAGGGCAAAGTGTGGTGCTTGACGGCGTAAAGCCCGAGAAGGCGCAGCAGCGTTAGGAGAAGTGGACACGATCTCGATAAGAGATGCCAGCCACGGGTCTTTTCGCTGCTCCGCAGGCATGTCAGCGATGGTTAGAGAGGAGAGGACGGGATCAGCCGCCGTAGAGCAAGCAGGTTCGTTGGAGACGGGAGAACGAGATAGTGCGTCGGCATCCATGTGTTTACGGCCAGAGCGATATATAACGAGGATGTCAAATTCCTGTAGGCGAGGAGCCCATCGCGCGAGGCGGCCGGACGGGTCTTTAAGAGAGGACAGCCAACATAACGCGTGGTGGTCCGTGACGACGTCAAACTGGCGACCGTAAAGGTAGGGTCGGAATTTTGTTAATGCCCACACAATTGCCAAACACTCCATTTCCGTAACTGAGTAGTTGCGTTCAGCTTTAGAGAGGATACGACTCGCGTACGCGACGACGTATTCGTGAAAGCCGTTTTTCCGTTGAGCCAAGACAGCTCCGAGGCCAACGCCACTCGCATCAGTGTGGACCTCGATGGGTGCTGTCGGGTCGTAGTGGTGAAGGATTGGTGGCGATGTCAAAAGATGGCGCAATGCGGTGAACGCTTCGTTGCACTATGCCGACCAGTCACTTAACTCACTGTTTCCCCGAGTATCTTCGTCAGGGGTGCAATAATAGAAGCAAAGTTCCGTACGAAGTGCCAAAAATACGAGCACAGACCTATGAAGCTTCGAAGTTGCTTGAGTGAGACCGGTTTAGGAAACTCTGCGACTGCGCGCAGCTTGGCCGGATCAGGACGAACACCTTGCTTAGAGACGATGTGACACAAAATTCTCAACTGCTGGGCACCGAAGTGACACTTCTTAGGATTCAGTTGTAGGCCAGCGTTAGTAAGACAAACCGAAACTTGCCGCAAGCGCTCTAGGTGCGTAACGAAGTCGGTGGAAAAGACAACAATGTCGTTTAAGTAGCAGAGGCAGGTGTGACACTTGAACTTCTGCAAGGTGTTATCCGTCATCCTCTCGAATGTGGCGGGCGCATTGCACAGACCGCCGGGCATCACATTAAATTCATAAAGGTCATCCGGAGTCACAAATGCGGTCTTCTCTCTGTCACAGGCGGCCTTTGGTACTTTCCTTTAACCGGAACATAAATCAAGAGACGAAAATTAATCGGCACCTTGGAGGCAATGAAGAGCATCGTCTATACGCGGAAGGGGGTAATTGTCCTTGTAGGTAATTTTGTTGAGGCGCCGGTAATCGACACAAAAGCGAAACGAACAATCTTTCTTCTTTACAAGAACCACTGGTGAAGACTAGGGGCTTTGAGATGGACGGATCACACCACGTTGTAGCATGTCCTCAACTTGGTCATTGATCACGCGATGCTCTGCCGGTGACACACAATAGGGGCGCTGTCGAAAAGGCGGGTTAGAGCCGGTCTGAATGTGATGCACGGCTGTGGAAGTGCGGCCGAGGGGTGTGTGTGCGACGTCGAACGCGGAGCGAAACGCCTGTAAAAGGGGCACAAGCTTCGTCCGGTAGGTGGAAGGAAGGGCGCATCGATGGCGGTGCGGAAGAAGTCCTCTGGCAACGAATCAGGCGTCGGATCGTAATGCAGAGCATCGATGTAGTTACCGCGGTTGGTCTCAGAGGTATCCAGGTTAGAGAGAAGGTGAGCTTGTTCAATAGAACCGGGAGATTCCCCACTATACAGAGTAATCGGGCGCGGAGACGGAATGTAGATGAGTAGCTTCGTGAAGCCAACTTGAGCATCGAGAACAGCAGACGGCAGCGGCAGGTGCTTGCAGTGTATGAAGGATGCAGACGGCGTAAAAAGAACACAAACGGCTGACACTGTAGGACACGAAAGAGGCACAATGGCATAGGCCTTGGGAGCTACGTCGACATCTTCAGCGATTGGGAGCTTTTGAGGACACACTGAACGGTTGTCGTCGGCAGTATGTCGCACACTGCAGAAAATTTCACTTCAGCTCGGGTGCAATCGATGACGGCGTTATTTTTAGACAAGATGTTCCATCCAAGGATCACGTCGTGAGACAACACGGTAAAACTACGAACACGACACTGTGCAAAAGACCTTCAATGACGACACGCGCTGTACATGCTGCTAAACGTGCAATCCTCTCTTCGCTGGCAGTGCGGAGCTACAAACCGTTAAATGGCGTTGTAACTTCTCATAATCGTCGGCATAGTCGCCCATGAATCACAAACACTGCAGCACCCGTATCGACCAGCGCATATACAGACAGACCATCGATAGAGATTAGTATAACGTTCTTGGACAAAATATGAGGCCTTGAGCTTTTCGCAGAGCACGCAGTTCTCGCCTCATGAACCGCGGAACGTTGTTTCCCTCATCAGCAGGGGGTGGTCGCTGGCGCATGGTGACCGTGACCTGCGACGTGGAGGAGAACGATGGGTCGTATACGAACGCTGTTCGGCGGCGTATGCAGGCGAAGAGGGAGCAGAACGAAGCAGCGATGGGGAGTACTCCGAAGACGCAGGCTCGGGACGCGTAGCCATGCGGGGACGGCACCGACGGGTCACATGTCCCGGGCAACCACAGTAGTAGCAAATTGGGCGATTGTCCGAAGTGCGCCGCGGGTTATAATAGCGCGGAGTCGCAGGATGAAGCGGAGCCGTTTGAGGAAGCGGTGCATGGCGTAGGACAGGCTGCATGGGTGGTAACGGCTCAGGCGGAGGCCGCGCAGCCACTGCCGCGTAGGTCAAAGGAGCTGGGACAGAAGGTTGGCTACATTGTACTGGTGCTCCGACGTATGTCCAGGGAGCGACAGCAGAAGCTGCACGACACGTGGGAAGTGCTTCTGCGACTTGTCCGCGGATGACTTGCTGCAACTTTGGCTTCAAAGGAGAGGAAGCGTCAGGACGATGGGGAACGAGAGATAGTTGACGGGCAACTTCTTCTCGAACGAACTGCTTGATTTGGTGTAGCAAGGGGGACTGTTCTACGTTAGCTGTTAAAGCTGCAAAGAGGCTCCTGGTGTGAGAGAGAAGAACGAGTGATTTCACGGCGCTTGCGTAATTCCGCAAAGTTTTGGCATGCATAGATTACGTCGACCACGGTTGCTGGGATTCTGGCCAGAAGCATCTGGAACGCGTCATCGTCGATTCCTTGTAAATATATGACCAATCTTGGCATGTTCTGTCATTGACGCGTCCACGCGCTTGCACAGGTCTACAACATCTTCAATATTAGTTGTAAAATATTCGCCGGGTAGCTGTGCACGGCCGCGCAAGCGTTGCTCAGCGCGCAGCTTGCGCACTGCAGGTCTGCCGAAGATATCGAAAAACGTGGTCTTGAAAGCAGACCACGAGGAGATATCGGCCTCGTGGTTGCGGAATCAGAGGGTGGCAACGTCTGTTAGGTAGAATATCACGTTATTTAATTTCAGACCGTCGTCCCATTTGTTGTGCGTAATGACCCGCTCATATGAGGACAGCCAATCTTCCACGTCGTGGTCGCCAGTTTCTCTGAAGATAGGAGGGTCCCGTTGGCGCGAAGCTGAAGCGCAGAAGACGGGGGACGAGGAGGCGGTTGGACTAGGAGTGGTAACATCTTTCATGGCTGTGGTCGGTAGTGTGCGGCTGCGAAGTTCCAGGGCGGACGGAAATCCTGACCTTCACCAAGTCAAATGTGTTTTACTGAGGCTTCAACAGGGAATATAGCCCTCTGTAAGCTACACGGCGAACAGCACAGGAACACAGTTCGTCTAGGCACAAACCAGCGAGCTCGAGCAGCGCAGCGGCTCTTCGTTGTTCCCTTCCTCGTGTTTCGTGACATCCGCTCTTCGTTCACTACAATTTGTACACTACGTTTCGCTAATCATGATGGTATCAATGGGCACATTTAATTGTTGGACGGGAAGGCATTTGAATGACATGTGAAGAATCAGACCAAGGTAACTTTTAGTCTTTCGTAGTTGATAACAAACTTTGGTTGCGGTCTGTATAAGTGGCAGTAACAAAAAAAACTCCCCCTTATTATTGCAGCTTCTCAAAATTGCACGCGTGATGTAAAACTATTGCTGACGAAACGTCAGTTTTTTTCATTAAAATCTTTCCGTTACTGTGCCAGACGCTGAGCAATTGAGTTTGCAGCATGTTCACTTCCATTTTTACGAGCCAGTCTGGATTGCTTGATATGTCGCTCATTTTGTTCTGTCTGCGTAACCAAGTATGCAATCTGGTCAGAAGTAAACAGCCCTTACTGTACAATTCCATCGACGGTTTCTTTCATTGGTAACTGAACATCAGGCTTTCGGTTCATCTCCTGAAGTGCAATCCACATATTTTCTACTTTCAAGGGTGTTATTTTATTTTCATTCTTCTTTGTATGTTGCGCTTGCGCTCTACAATTCGGTCATATCTAATTTTGGTAGACTGATAGCCTATATTTTCTCGCAGCCTGTGACACTCCTGCGCAACTGCCTACATGGTGTGCCGAACTACATGCCTTGCATGATATACTGTCTTGGGGATCTAAACTTTCTTCACACAACACAATCCATACTGACAGAAAACAGGTTGACGACTTTGGCAGCAGTAGTGGGAGTGGTAAAATGAGATCTCGTGGAAACCCACTAACCAGTAATGGTATAATAGAACGCTTAAAAACATCCTCCCCTGGCCACCACTGCTGCCAGAGTGCTGTCGTGAATGCGATGAGGCAGCTGTATAGTAGTTGCACCGATGTCGGCGTCAAGCGAGATGAGGTGGTGACGTCCTTTGTCCTTCGAAGTTTGCCCATCGATGACGGAGCCGAAAACAGCCTCACAAACCTCCGCTTCCTGGTTTGCGCTGGGGTCGACTCAGGTTTCTTTAACGGTATGGCAAAATGCTTAAAAACGTTCACTCTGGCCACCGCTGCTGCCATACCAGCATGATTGTTACAGTTGAATCAATAATAAAACAGTAAAACCAGTATTGTGTTTTAAATCAAAAAGCTATCGCTCGACATTGCGTAAAGAAGTACTTAACGACTAAGTGAACCTCAGAACAGCAAAATCGTCTGTCAAATACAGTAGAACTAGTCTCATATGCTTCCGCCCTAGCGATTTATATATTTCTTCACAGTACCCTCAGGGTAAAATATACGTTATAGAGGGAAGGCCGAACAAAAACATTGAAGAAAGAACAAATCACAATAGCATAGAATAAACCCAGAAGTACGATTTGAAAGAATTTGGCAAACGTACCAAACTAGAAGTATGAAGCATTGTACGAACTAATAAATAGAAAGAAAACGCAAAACCTAAAGGCGCAATGATAAACAACAAAATGATAAGAAGGGCAGGTAAATGGGACTAGTAGAATTAGAATTAAGAAACGCCTGCTTTTGGGAAAGGAAGCCCTGGCTAGCCTTAACCGCCTAGTAAAGAGCAGATACATCAGTCGGCCAACCAAGATCCGTAAACTCGTGCTATGGTCTTTACAGTTGTGATGTATGGAGGCGAGCGTTGGACTATGAGGAAGGCTGACCGCAGCGAATTGAGGCTTTTGAATTGTGGCGCTGGCTGAGACTCGAGAGATCCTTGGAGTGTCAGAAGATCAAATCAGTCGATATTGTCGACCATAAACCCTGGCTACTCATTGGAGGGTCAAATTCTAAAGTTAAAGCTCAGGTACTTTGGTCATCTGATGAGAAGAGAGGAGTCGCTGGGTGAGAGTGAGGGTCACAGAAAAAGGGGTAGGCAGTGAACGAACGCGACCATTAGATGGCATCTTCGAGGCTCAGCAGATGAAGCTATGTGATATTAGGAGGACATTAGGGAACCGAAAAGCTTTGCGTGATATAATCCTTTGGCTCACGAAGAGTCGGACACGACTGAACAACTAAACTGAACAGACAATTAGAATGTGAACCGCAATGACGTCATTTGGGAGCAGCTTACCAAGTCATTTACGGTATGTTTAAAAAAGCCGGAGTCTTTATTAATAACTAGTCATACAGCAAAATTATTCCATTCGGATAAAGGTTTTGGCAGCAACGAGTTGGCAAAAGTAACAGTTCTGCAAGACGAAATGGGAACGTCATGTTGGTGGTCGTGGTGAGCACAGAAAAATGAAGGTGGGTGAATCCAAGATGATCGGAGTGTCACATTGTGATTATAAATTTTGTGAAAGAGACAGATGCGCGCTATCTTCCTGCGAATTACGAGAGGTTGAATGTTTATAGCTGTTTTCAAACAGTGCCACAAAGGTGCTTTCACCTGTGTGACACTGGCAGTACGGTTATAGTTGGCGAGTATCAAACGGACGGGTCGATTTTGTATAGCTTCTAATGTTTAAGTTATTGTAGTGTGATGTGGGTGACATTTCGACGAAGCGTATTCTAAATGTGGTCGAAAAAATGGTTTGTAAAGCTGCATTTTTAGCGAAGGTGGTGCCAAGAAGTTCCACTTCAGGTAACTTAGGGTTTGATTGGCTTGGTATGTGATGGCTTCTGTGTGTGGTTTTCCGGACATTTTGTCAGTTATGTGAGCACCAAGGTAGCGGCATGATTTTACGGATTCCAAAGTTAAATGGTATAGTAAGTATGTTGGACACAGCGTGTTAAGTGGTCATAAGTGGCTCATATTATGTTTGATATTCCATTTTCTTTCTATCTCTCGGGGTTTTTCAATAGTTTTCTGCTTTTGAATGGTTTTGACTGCTTTTCTTCATTTAAGTCTATGCTCTTTATGAACTGTTTGTGTGAACCAAATAAAGACGGCTACTTTCTGTATATCTTACACGTGGCTTATTTAATAAAGCAGTGAAATTCTCATTATTGCTGTTACAAAGAGTTATAAAATATACTTTACGGGTATGAAGGAAATCCTTAGTTGCTGTTGACGCGTACACCTTAGGCAAGATTTGAAGCTCATGTAATGAATATTTTCTTTAGTTCCTGTGCTAACAGATTAGAAAAAAATTAACATTTGATATGCAGCAGCTTTTGACGCTTAACTTATTAACTAATCAGTTTCTCTGCATCATGGAAATATTATTTGGAGTAGAATATCAGTGTTTAAAGCAGAGCTTATACATGAGGTAATTTTTTTCAATAATTATGTCTGGCTGCTTTGAGTGCAAATGCACCATTTCTTGAAATGACGGGATCAAATATAGTGATGGCACAGAGTACTGTAGCGAAAAAAACATATAACGTGTTGTATGTAACGCCTATTTGTTGACGCTGTTCAGCAAAAGGTCAATGGAAGCTGAAAAAAAAAGAGGCGAAAACGTCAGACCCATATTCGGCGTTTCGACACGCGGTCTCGGCTCTGTCTGTAAAGGTTGCTGCTGACTGGGCGATTATCATTCGGTGTTGCTTTCTGCAGAAACCAGCGGACGAAGTAGTAATACGGCTGATAAAATATGGTCCTCAGGATGCCTTCTCTTGGAAATATTGGCAACCCTATCTTCAAACCTGATTTAAAAAAAATGGCAAGACAGGGTAAAGAATACTTTGAAGTAGAGGATGAGTCAGCAGAAGGAGCAGGCTCAACGTTAACAGACGAATTTAGGTTGTGACCACCAATTACAAATTGAATCAGGGATTACAGCTGCACCACAATGCCGCAGGACAGCACTCCGGAAATTGTGAACGATCAACTTTGGCCGAGCAAGAATAAAAACACAAGAAAGTGTAAAAATAGAATGCATGGTGGTAACCTCCTAGGAACGGCGCGTGAGTTGCATCTTTAGGAAGGCACTAGTCAGGAATTTAGAAGCGTAGACCGTAACAGTGAACGCGATAGTGAGTAGCAGAGATATAATATAAATGCACCTAAAATAGTTTCCGTTTTATGAGGCATAGAGTCCTGCATAAAAATGAGAGGCACAAGTCTTTCAAAATTCAGTCTGTATTACAATGAGCTGCAGAAGATATGTAAGGCGCATGGCTCACACTATTTCGTGGGCAAACGCCAAAGTATGAACTTTGTACCAGAAAGTGCCTCCAAATGTCAGGCCCACTGGAATAAGGCTTTCACATTTTCTTGCATAGCCTAATGACGCAGTGGACAGATGTCAGTCATGAAGGCTGATTATTATTCAATAATTGCATAGGCACATTCTTTCGGTTTAATATATTCAGCAGACATGCAAACTTATTCTGTATCCAACATGGTATATTTAAGATAAATATATTATTCATAATCATTATTCTCGCCCTACGATACAAAACTGCCAGAGGTGTTACGAAAAAAAAAAAACTAGAAGGCTTGACGAAGTTCTCATCACCTGCAGGAAGCCTGAAAGGCACCTGGCATCGACTTCTCCTTGTACAAACGCACCAACTGTTAATTTAGCTAACAGAGAGCTTCTTTTAAATTACAACCTAAACTACATTTAGAACACAAAATTCCTGTCATTAGGTTTGTCGTTCTCTGGAAGTTAAAACACAAGGAGTTTCAATTGTTTTTATGAAATTCGTAATCTGCAATTGCAAAAACCCCCGGCGTAACCAAAACATCTGTGATCCAGGCACAAGCGGTTCCCAGAAGTTTCTCGTAAACTCTCGCCTCTCCTCTACTGGCAAGCATATTCTGAATAACTGGTTGTGTCATGTCCTTAACTTCCATAATGTAATAAAGAAGCCCAGAAAGAACTACCATGTCGAAAGTGTCAACAGAACCATAGAGTTCCGCAAGCTGACAGTTCTCATATAGTATCTTTGAGCTCTGCACTATAGCTAAGTGGTCACATTACAAATAGCGCTATGTACACACTGTGCTTGTCGATCTCAGCGCGCGATCAGCATAAAGACACAAGCTGGGCGTATCCTACCTCCCATCTTTCACCTAAGCAGAACTCTTATAGTTCTTATATAGCATTACGGACAGGGTATATAGTTGAAAGGAAGCAAACGTTGGCAACGTACAACTTTCATTACCACTTTACGCAAACAGTTTGCAGAACACATAAAAGCGCAACTTGCGCACTGCAGGCCGGCCGAAAATATCAGCAAAACTAGACTTGAAAGTAGACCACGATGTGATATCGGCCTCGCGGTTGCGGAACCATAGGTTTGCAACGTCCGTTAGGTAGAAAATGACGTTATTGAGTTTTTGGTTGTCGTCCCAGTGGTTGTGAATACTGACCCGCTCATATGAAGCCAGCCAGTCTTCCACGTCATAGTCGCCGGTTCCGCTGAAGATAGGAGGATCACGCTGGCGCAAAGCTCCAGCGCAGAACACCGCTGATGAGGGGCCGGTTGGACTGGGGGTGGTAGCGTCGGTCATAGCTTGTGTCGGGAGTGTGCGGCTGCGGAGCTCCAGGGCGGCAGGAAATGCTCACCTCCACCAAGTGAAAGGGGGTTTTTACTGTGCTTTAACAGGGATAATAGCCCTGTCGAAGTTTCACGGCAAACCACACAAGAACACAGCCAGTCTCAGTCTCCACAAGCAAGCACAAGCAGCACAGCGGCACTTCGTCGTCCTTATCCTCGTCTTCGTGATATTCTCGCTTACTTAATCCTCGTCTTCGTATATCCTCGTGTAGTTCACTACAAAAGAAACTTCAGTTCACGGAATGACCCGTCGCAATCTGGTGTCCAGTCAAAAGTAGAGTTTTTGTGGAGAAGGCACATCAATAGGTAATCAACGTCAGCAAAGCGATATATAAAGCGTCTAAAATACGAACACAACACTAGAAAACTGCGCAACTCCTTCACTTTCTGCGGGGGTTTAAAAGACTCAACAGCGGCGGTTTTCTGGGGATCCGGTATTACACCATCACCATTGACAAGGTGTCCTAGCACCAGCGCTGGGCGCTCTCCAAAGCGGCACTTTTTCGAGTTCAGAATTAGAGCGGCGTTGTGCAGACAATTGAAGACACGTACTAGACGGTCATTGTGTTCTTGGAAGGATTTCCCAAATATGACGACATCGTCCAGATAGCAAAAACAAATGTCCCATTTTATGCCGCGCAAAACTGTGTCCATAAAGCGTTCAAATGTGGCTGGCGCATTACACAGCCCGAATGGCATAACATTAAACTCATAAAGGCCATCTGGCGTTACGAAGGCTGTTTTTTTTTCTTATCCGCAGGGTTCACTGGAATTTGCCAGTAGCCAGATCTGAGATCAAGACAAGAATAAATAGGACGCACCAGAGAGGTAGTCGAGGGAATCGTCTATGCGAGGAAGAGGATAGAATTTAGACGCCGATAGTCGACGCAGAATCGCCAAGAACCGTCTTTCTTGCGTACAAGAATAACAGGGGCAGCCCAGGGGCTAGATGACTCCTGTATCACCTTCTTTCGTTGCATGTCCTCCACTTGCTCATAAATGACTTTGTGCTCAGATGGGGACACGCGATATGGTTTTTCACGAATGGGACAAGCCGAACCAGTGTCTATGCTATGATGGGTCCGATGTGCAGGGCGAAAGATTGGTCCATCTGTTTGACAAAAGTCAAACATAGGCGAAAAATGCAGATGAATATCCACAAGAGTACGGCGTTGAGGTGAGCCGAGATCGGTGCTGATCATGCGGAAGATCGAAGTTTCATCAACAGGCAGAGGTACGGTGGCACTCGTAGCATCTGTGACCAAAGCAACGACGTGGGGCGCATCTGGTCCACAGGAGGCAAGCTTCCATCCCGTTGGTAAAACTGCGGGCTTGAACGATGGATTGATTGTCCATAACGAGGCACTACCGTGATGCACGGAGATGATACAGTGAGAGATAATTACATTTTTCTTCGGGCATGCTGAGTGAACTGGGTGCACCACGGCCTGGAATGAAACCTGCTCAAGAAGTGGAATGGACACGGGGACGAACATGGCAGACAAGGTTTGAACTACTGTTTCTTCGGTAATACTAAAAACTGTTTTTTCATCACGGCCACTTTCAAAAAGAGTCGGCAGATGCGAGCCATGCGAACCTCTTGACTTCAGCAGTTTACGGTAGCGCCACAAAGAAGAAGTCCATTCCTAAAATGATGTCATTCGCAGAGTGCTGTAAGACTACGAATTCGGCTTGAAAAATTGCACCACCCACAGACACTTTCGCACTACACACACCCAGTGGCCGCAACGCCTCTCCACTCACACCACAAAACGTTGAAGCATGGTCATATTCAAACATCACTTTGCGTCCCAACAAGCGCCGATACTGATTACTCATCACAGACACAGTCGCACCTGTACCTACCAAAGCTAATTACACACACCATCAATGAACACACGAATGTTGTTTTTGAGCATTGCAGTTGGAGGGATGCTGGTATACAGCACATTTCCAGCGGCCTCACCCCCATCGGTCGCTCTGGTTAGTTTTCCTGATGGGGCGACATGGAGCGCCGCCGCGGTGATGGAGAATGACGTGCACGGAAGGCGGGTGGAGGAGTAACAATTCGCTCAGATGCTGGGGAATGGTCGCTGGAGTATTGGATTGCTGGAAAACGGGGCTGTATTTCCGATTGTTGGGTACTGCTGGAGGCACCGGGCGGTTATAGCGTGGCGGAAACCTACTGCGGCAGTACCTGGTGATTTGACCTTCGACGCCGCAGCGGTAGCATATCGGTGAGGAAGGTATAAAATGCTGTTGTGGATAAGAGCCAGGCATAGCAGGGCGCATCGTAGGTCTGGCTGATTGCTCACACTGCACAGGAATCCTTGTAGATCGAATAGACGATCTAGGTGCATTTGAGGTGACGTCATACCTTGGGGCTTCAAGCAACGACTCAGTCGGGTTGGCAAATTGGATTGGCGGGTAGTCAATAGAAGCTGCACTTTCAGGAGCTTGGGAGAAAGGCTGCACTCGAATTGCTGGTGGTGGTGAAGCCGGCCGTCTAGAGTCCCTCTGGACAGAAACCTCAGCAGATTCAAGCAGGGGAAGCGTGTTGATCTGTAGAAGGTCTTCGCGCACGATTTGCCGGATAGTTGATGGAAGATCTAGTTGGGCATGGTCATCAAGACTGGCCACGGTAGGCACGTTGGCCAGCCGCCCAATTTCGGCGCAATACGACCTGTTTTAAAAGATTGAAATGCGCGGATGTGTCTAATGACATCGGAGACAGTGTCAAGGTTGTCTTTGGCGATTAAGACGTTGTACACGCCCGCCGCGATACCCTTCAAAATGTGACCGACTCTGTCTTCCTCGGGCATGTTCGAATTGACGCATTTGCATAACTTGAGAATCTGTTCTGTGAAGTTGTACAAGTTCCATGGGGCAATTGAGCGCTTTGAGCAAGGGTCTGCTCAGCCCGCTTTTTGCTGGGAACAGAGTCGCCAAAACTAAGTTTTAACTCGGTGGCGAACCGTTCCCAAGTCGTCAAGTTGTCCTCGTTATTCTCAAACCAGGTCATAGCCTTGTGAGTGAGAAAGAAAACGACGTTTGTTAGCATGGTAAGAGGGTCCCACCGGTTGTACCGACTAAGTCATTGATAATCAAGTAGCCACTTCTCAACGTCCTCACCTTCTTCTCCGGCAAAAGGTCGGGGTTCCCGGTAAGGCTGGGACGAAATAGGGCTGGAGTGGGCAGGCATGCCGCCAACCTGGCTTGCAGCGTCGCGGCTTGCACGGTTTGAGTTGGTGTGTTCCATGATGGTCGTGAGCGGTGGCAGTCTAGCGATGCGGCGACTACGTCGAAGCTCCAGTTGGTCTTGCAACGCTGTAGGTAGGGATAGTACGGAGCCCCTTCCACCTAGTTGTTACGATGCAATAAGGTGTGTTTATGTACAGTGCTGATGTAGCGGAACAAGGTGAAGCCTACTAGCGCCCAGAAACCAACGCTTCTTTCTCCTCAACTGCCACACAATCACAATCCTTCATCGTCGTCAGTAGCGTGACAATATATATATATATATATATATATATATATATATATATATATATATATATATATATAGGTATAAAATGCTGTCAAATGCTGTCATATATATATATATATATGATTTGCTGATGACATTGCCTTGCTAAGCAACTCGGGGGATCAACTGCAAATAATGATTGATGACCTAGACAGAAAAAGTAGAAAGGTGGGCTTGAAAATCAATATGCACAAGACTAAGGTAATGTTCAACAGCCTCGGGAAGGAACAGCAGTTTACATTAGGTAGCAAAATACTGGCAGTAGTAGGCGAATATGTCTACTTAGGACAGGTAGTAACCACTGATCCGGACCATGAAAAGGAAATAACAAGAAGAATAAGATTGGGATGGAGCGCATTTGGCAAGCACTCACAGATTATGACTAGCAGCTTACCGGTATCGCTCAAGAGGAAAGAATACAACAGTTGCATCTTGCCTGTACTCACCTATGGGGCTGAAACGTGGAGGCTAACCAAGAGAGTTCTACTTAAGTTGAGGAAAACCCAGAGGGCTATGGAACGAAAAATGGTAGGGGTAACATTAAGAAATAGAAAGCGTGCAGAGTGGGTCAGAGAAATAACTCAAGTTACCGACATTCTAGTGGAAATTAAGAAAAAGAAATGGACATGGGCAGGAAATGTAGTGCGAAGAGAGGATAACCGATGGTCGCTGAGGGTAACAAACTGGACTCCAAGGGAAGGAAAGCGTAGCAGGTGGCGGCAGAAAGTTAGGTGGGCAGAGGAGATTAAGAATTTCGCAGGGGTCAAGTGGATGCAGTTAGCTCAGGACCGGGTTAAGTGGAGAAATATGGGAGAGGCTTT